>JAKVIS010004429.1:0-14187 GCA_033119425.1 Bufotes viridis
TGGCAGTGGCACCAGCCTCTCCATTTCGGTGCATCCAGTACCAGTTCTAAATGTAAGACACCGTCCGAGCTGTCTTACATTATTCCATTTTCTACGCCTAAAACAGACATAGAAAATAATGAATGAGACCGGCTTACCCTGCCCACACCACGCCCACAATTTTAGACCTGGCAGGAGCAGGGCCAAGTCACAGATAATGGTGTAATTAACCGTTGCCCTGCTGTCTCCACCTGAAATACGCCTAATTTAGGTGTATTTCAGTAGAGTCAATGGCCCCCTGTGTTTTTAAATATGCTGTTGTCACTGTGCAGTGTGGAAAATACACTCCACACTGAACACAAAAGGGAAGGGAAGAGTTATTAGGCCTGGAACCTACGGAAAGGGAAATGGTCACACCTAGTGAGTCGCTACACTGAGCCCTGACTGTTATCAGTATGAACAGACCTTGACGGTAGGAATGTTCATACGCAGAAACCTAAGCCCTATCTCACCCTAACAGGGCCCTGCAGATAGTGTCAGGACAACGGATGGCCTATTCCTTCCTAGATGAAGGAATAGAAGACCCCCTCAGAAGGTAGGGGAAAACAAGAAACAACAAAGAAGATAAACTTAACTTCCAAAAGTATGCGGACAAGCAGGAACTCAGAGAGAACCAACACCAGGACTTCCACAAACAAGAAGATATCAACCGCATAACATGATGGGTGAGGCCAGACTAAATAGAGGAGAAGGAATGACTACTTAAAGAGGACCTTTCATCAGGGTAAAAAATGTGTGCTAAGTATGCTGATGTGTAGAGCGGCGCCCAGGGATCTCCCTGCACTTACTATTATCCCTGGGCGCCGCTCCGTTCGCCCGGTATAGGCTCCGGTATCTTCTGTGACTTGGTTATAGTAGGCGTATCCCAGGCTGTAGCGCTAGCCAATCGCAGTGCACAGCTCATATCCCGGGAGTTTTTTTTTCTCCCAGGCTGTGAGCTGAGCGTTGCGATTGGCCAGCCCTACAGCCTGGGATACGCCTACTATAACCAAGTGATACTAGGCTCCTCCTAATTTAACCAAGTCCCAGAAGACTTACCCGGACCGGAATATTGGTTGAGGGAATACCTCCACTTATCCACCTTATGGCCGATATTAGAGTCTCCGCGCTTAGTACATGGGAGATTACTCCCTATTCACAAACTGGCCAATCAGGTATGGAATGCCGCGAAACTGAACTCATACAGAGATATGCCTGACGCTGCCCCACTTTGGGACAACCCCATGTTTCCACATCTGACAGAACTGGAGGGCTCTGCTGAGTGGAGACGGAGTGGAGTTACCTCCTTGGAGGACCTTTATGAGGGCGGACTACTGCGCTCCTTTCAGCAGATCCAGGGGAAGTTCGAAATACCTCAAAAAAGTATATAGCAAAGTGGCTCACTACCAATTATAAAAAGAGGTAATTCTGGTGCTCACGTATGGATGGTAGACCCTACTACCTGGAAATGGAACAGTTTAGGTATAGTAACGGGCACTCAGAACCGTGTGGTAGTTGCAGGAAACCGACAATATTTAATAAAATAGTCAATAAAAATATATAAAAAATTAAAACATAGGTATGAGTCAAATGGTTATAAATGACATATTTAGATGAGTCAGGGAACATTCATAAATGGTGACAGTTGGTGGAATATTACCACAAAGTTGTATATACTTAGTGATGTGTGTTATCACAAATGCTATAAATTGTCCAAGGATGAAAAAAGATGGGCGGTTGTTTTGCCTCTTATGGAGAAGATTAACGATTGATTGTCCTGTATTTGATAACCATATAATAAGGTCCTTATAGAAACAGCAGTTCGTTTGGCAATGATGATAAACAATAGTCCGTTATATTCTTATTAAAATATGTGTCTCAAGTCTGAGACTTACCTTCCCTGTTAACCGGTCTAACGGGAGGTATACTCACAGAGAGTCTCCTAAATTCAGGCGCCGGACATCCAGGCGGGAGTTCACCGCGTGTGGCGTGGTTGTGCTTGCCCTTCCAGGACCTTTCTTTGGCCCTCCTTCTTTGTTGGTCACGTGTGTCAGGTGGCGTCCCACGTGATACACACTATTCTTCCGATGTATTTCCTTAACAGCGGCTGTTTCGTTACAATAGCAAGTCAAATAGGTGGAGACTTGTAAGATTACTTAGATAGCGATTTACCAAGCGCGTTTCGAGTTCACCCTCTTCCTCAGTGGCTTCCTCAAAGCCACTGAGGAAGAGGGTGAACCCAGCAGCGTTGGGCAAATCACTATCCCAAGCTAATCTTACAGAGTCTCCACCTGTGACTTGCTGTAATGGCTGCGCATGTTCGAAATACATCGGAAGAATAGTGACATCCGTGGGGCCACCTGCGTGCGTGACCAGCAAAGAGGAGGCCAAGGTCTGGAAGAACAGCACAGCCCACGCCACATCGGTGAACTCCCGCCTGGTGTCGGCGTCTGAGCTAGGAGACTTCTGTGGTATACCTCTAGGCCGTTAACGATGGTAGGTCTCTGAACTTGAACACATATTTTAATAAGATATAGCAGGACTATTGTTTATCATCATTGCCAAGCGAACTGCTGTTTCTATATGACCTTATCAGATACTAGGATCAATATCAATCTTCTCCATAAGAACGAAACAACCATCTCCATCATCCTTGGACAGTTACTAGCATTTGTGATAGCACACATCACTAAGTATATACAACTTTGTGGTAGTATTCACCGGCATCACTACTATGTATTCCCTGACTCATCAAATATGTCATTTACTAACCATTTGACTCATACCTATGTTTAATTTTGTATATATTTTATTGACTATTTTGTAAATATTGTCAGTTTCTGACTACCCATTCTGGTGCCCGACCTACCTAAACTTAGAAATACCTCACTCTCTCTTTTACCGCTATCTCCAGTTGAGACATGCACTTGGAGCCCAGTTCCGTGGCATGACTCGCAACATTTCCAAGTATCCCTTAATTGGCGTGTTGCGATCTCAAGGGCCCAGGGGGATCATTTCTGTGCTGTATACACACTTACTGGGAGGCCACATGTCACTCCAACCCCTCGCGGTGGAGGAGAGGTGGAAAGTCTCCATACCCACACTCACAGAGGAGGACTGGGGGGAAGCCCTGTTAACTCCCACCAGAGTCTCCCCATCAATTAATAACAGGCTAACTCAGCTGTTTATACTGCACAGAAGCTACTTATCACCCACCAGACTGTATAAAATGGGAAGATTGTCCCACAACAGATGTCACAGGTGTCATAATACGGGGGTGGACTTCTGGCATTTAATTTGGGAGTGTGAACACTTGCAGGCCTTCTGGAAGGGTGTGATTGATGTCCTATCGGCAATGGTCCTTAATACAATACCAGTGTGTCATAAAATATGTATCCTTGGAGTGTTAGATGAGGAGCGATGGACGCATCACCAGAGAATATTCCTGGGAGAGGCCCTATTTCTAGCAAGGAAGGCAATAGCCTTAAGGTGGATGGCAGACACGATACCGACAGTTAGCCAGTGGAAGGCACTAGTCAACCATGCAATTTCCATGGAGAGGGTAATTTACATACACAGAAAGTGCCCGCAGAAGTTCCATAAAGTGTGTGGAGAGTGTGCTCTTCTTCCCAGACCTTACACCCATTACACATGCACTCTGTCCAGGCAGGGCCCAGCCCGTAGAATCTTACCGCTTTGCGGATCCCCTGAGCTTAAATGCTCTGCGTGTAAAATGTTTCCGGAACAACTGGCTTTGAAGAAGGCCCCACTGTGACCATTGATCTCTCAAATACTATGTGTTTTGTACCCAATTTTTACTTATGTTGCAATGTATCGTATGACGAAGCCTGGAGCTCCCCTGCGCGGGTTGTCTCGGCTTTGCAGTGTTATGACTAATGCCTCATGTTATACTTCAATAAAACGAGTTTAAAAAAAAAAAGTGCCCCATTATTTTTCATCCCTGTTTCAAACCAGACTGAGTCAAACCAGTGTTTTTTCTCGGGGGGGGGGATAGGTGAGCATGGGCTGCTCGGCAGAAGCAAAAATGGACAGTGCTTCTCCCTCTCCTTGGAACTGCTAGACAAAGTGAAAGCTGATTGGTGTGGCAGCAGTTTGAGGAGGCCGCAGTGCCGGGCCGACACAGAGGCTGAGGAGGCTCCAGTCTCAGGGCGCAGGCACAGGCCACTCTCACCAAGTCCCTGCTGCTGCCGTGTAGCTGTATTAGCAGCAGAGCATCCATTTTTGCGCTCTGCTGCTGTAACAGCCGGTCCTGCGCCCCCTAGTGGTGTTCTTCCTCCCTCCCTCAGTCTAGTGCAGTGTGCTGCAGCTCCGTACCTTCCCCAGCCCCTGACTTCCTGCCTGTGTGTGCACCAGAGATTCACAACCCCCTCCCCCAGCACAGAGAGAAGAGCAGCGTCGGGACAGAGAAGGAGGAGGAGGAAGAATACTCTGCATCCTGCCTCTCCCTCCAAGTCACCAGAGACTGAATGTGCAGAAAATGTAAGGGGTTCAAGGGAATGGAATGGCAGTAATGTAATGTGCATATTGTGTGTTTTTATGTATGTGTGTCATATGTATGTCTGTATATATGTATGTGTGTCATATGTATGTCAGTATGTGTGTGTGTGTCATATGTATGTCAGTATGTGTGTGTCATATGTATGTCTGTATATATGTATGTGTGTCATATGTATGTCTGTATATATGTGTGTGTGTCATATGTATGTCAGTATATATGTGTGTGTCATATGTATGTCAGTATGTATGTGTGTGTCATATGTATGTCAGCATATATGTGTGTGTCATATGTATGTCAGTATGTATGTGTGTCATATGTATGTCTGTATATATGTATGTATGTATGTGTGTCATATGTATGTCTGTATATATGTGTGTGTGTCATATGTATGTCAGTATATATGTGTGTGTCATATGTATGTCTGTATATATGTGTGTGTGTCATATGTATGTCAGTATGTATGTGTGTGTCATATGTATGTCAGTATGTATGTGTGTGTCATATGTATGTCAGTAAATATGTGTGTCATATGTATGTCAGTATGTATGTATGTATGTGTGTGTCATATGTATGTCAGTATATATGTGTGTGTCATATGTATGTGTGTCATATGTATGTCAGTATATATGTGTGTCATATGTATGTCAGTATGTATGTGTGTGTCATATGTATGTCAGCTCAGTATGTATGTGTGTGTCATATGTATGTCAGTATAAATATGTGTGTGTCATATGTATGTCAGTATGTATGTGTGTGTCATATGTATGTCAGTATATACGTGTGTGTCATATGTATGTCAGTATATATGTGTGTGTCATATGTATGTCAGTATGTATGTGTGTGTCATATGTATGCCAGTATATATGTGTGTGTCATATGTATGTCTGTATGTATGTGTGTGTCATATGTATGTCAGTATGTATGTGTGTGTCATATGTATGTCAGTATGTATGTGTGTGTCATATGTATGTCAGTATATATGTGTGTGTCATATGTATGTCAGTATATATGTGTGTGTCATATGTATGTCAGTATATATGTGTGTGTCATATGTATGCCAGTATGTATGTGTGTGTCATATGTATGTCAGTATGTATGTGTGTGTCATATGTATGTCAGTATGTGTGTGTGTCATATGTATGTCAGTATATATGTGTCTGTGTCATATGTATGTCAGTATATATGTGTCTGTGTCATATGTATGTCTGTATGTATGTGTCATATGTATGTCAGTATATGTGTGTCATATGTATGTCAGTATGTATGTGTGTGTCAAATGTATGTCAGTATGTATGTGTGTTTCATATGTATGTCATTATATATGTGTCTGTGTCATATGTATGTCTATATGTATGTGTGTGTCATATGTATGTCAGTATATATGTGTCTGTGTCATATGTATGTCTGTATGTATGTGTGTGTCATATGTATGTCAGTATATATGTATTTCTGTATATATATATGTGTGTGTGTGTCATATATATGTCAGTATATATATGTGTGTGTCATATGTATGTCAGTATGTGTGTCTGTGTCATATGTATGTCAGTATATATGTGTCTGTGTCATATGTATGTCAGTATGTATGTGTGTGTCATATGTATGTCAGTATGTATGTGTGTGTCATATGTATGTCAGTATGTATGTGTGTGTCATATGTATGTCAGTATGTATGTGTGTGTCATATGTATGTCAGTATATATGTGTGTGTCATATGTATGTCAGTATATATGTGTGTGTCATATGTATGTCAGTATATATGTGTGTGTCATATGTATGTCAGTATATATGTGTGTGTCATATGTATGTCAGTATATATGTGTGTGTCATATGTATGTCAGTATGTATGTGTGTGTCATATGTATGTCAGTATGTATGTGTGTGTCATATGTATGTCAGTATGTATGTGTGTGTGTCATATGTATGTCAGTATATATGTGTGTGTCATATGTATGTCAGTATGTATGTGTGTGTCATATGTATGTCAGTATGTATGTGTGTGTCATATGTATGTCAGTATATATGTGTGTGTCATATGTATGTCTGTATATATGTGTGTGTCATATGTATGTCAGTATGTGTGTCATATGTATGTCAGTATATATGTGTGTGTCATATGTATGTCAGTATGTATGTGTGTGTCATATGTATGTCAGTATATATGTGTGTGTCATATGTATGTCAGTATGTATGTGTGTGTCATATGTATGTCAGTATATATGTGTGTGTCATATGTATGTCAGTATATATGTGTGTGTCATATGTATGTCAGTATGTATGTGTGTGTCATATGTATGTCAGTATATATGTGTGTGTCATATGTATGTCAGTATATATGTGTGTGTGTCATATGTATGTCAGTATATATGTGTGTGTGTCATATGTATGTCAGTATATATGTGTGTGTCATATGTATGTCAGTATATATGTGTGTGTCATATGTATGTCAGTATGTATGTGTGTGTCATATGTATGTCAGTATGTATGTGTGTGTCATATGTATGTCAGTATATATGTGTGTGTCATATGTATGTCAGTATATATGTGTGTGTCATATGTATGTCAGTATAGTATGTGTGTGTCATATGTATGTCAGTATGTATGTGTGTGTCATATGTATGTCAGTATATATGTGTGTGTCATATGTATGTCAGTATGTATGTGTGTGTCATATGTATGTCAGTATGTATGTGTGTGTCATATGTATGTCAGTATATATGTGTGTGTCATATGTATGTCAGTATGTATGTGTGTGTCATATGTATGTCAGTATATATGTGTGTGTCATATGTATGTCAGTATGTATGTGTGTGTCATATGTATGTCGAGTATATATGTGTGTGTCATATGTATGTCAGTATATATGTGTGTGTCATATGTATGTCAGTATGTATGTGTCTGTGTCATATGTATGTCAGTATGTATGTGTGTGTCATATGTATGTCAGTATGTATGTGTGTGTCATATGTATGTCAGTATATATGTGTGTGTGTCATATGTATGTCAGTATGTATGTGTGTGTCATATGTATGTCAGTATGTATGTGTGTGTCATATGTATGTCAGTATATATGTGTGTGTCATATGTATGTCAGTATATATGTGTGTGTCATATGTATGTCTAGTATATATGTGTGTGTCATATGTATGTCAGTATGTATGTGTGTGTCATATGTATGTCAGTATATATGTGTGTGTCATATGTATGTCAGTATATATGTGTGTGTCATATGTATGTCAGTATGTATGTGTGTGTCATATGTATGTCAGTATGTATGTGTGTGTCATATGTATGTCAGTATATATGTGTGTGTCATATGTATGTCAGTATGTATGTGTGTGTCATATGTATGTCAGTATATATGTGTGTGTCATATGTATGTCAGTATGTATGTGTGTGTCATATGTATGTCAGTATATATGTGTGTGTGTCATATGTATGTCAGTATATATGTGTGTGTCATATGTATGTCAGTATGTATGTGTGTGTCATATGTATGTCAGTATATATGTGTGTGTCATATGTATGTCAGTATGTATGTGTGTGTCATATGTATGTCAGTATATATGTGTGTGTCATATGTATGTCAGTATGTATGTGTGTGTCATATGTATGTCAGTATATATGTGTGTGTCATATGTATGTCAGTATGTATGTGTGTGTCATATGTATGTCAGTATATATGTGTGTGTGTCATATGTATGTCAGTATATATGTGTGTGTCATATGTATGTCAGTATATATGTGTGTGTCATATGTATGTCAGTATATATGTGTGTGTCATATGTATGTCAGTATGTATGTGTGTGTCATATGTATGTCAGTATGTATGTGTGTGTCATATGTATGTCAGTATGTATGTGTGTGTCATATGTATGTCAGTATGTATGTGTGTGTCATATGTATGTCAGTATATGTATGTGTGTGTCATATGTATGTCAGTATATATGTGTGTGTCATATGTATGTCAGTATATATGTGTGTGTCATATGTATGTCAGTATATATGTGTGTCATATGTATGTCAGTATGTATGTGTGTGTCATATGTATGTCAGTATATATGTGTGTGTCATATGTATGTCAGTATGTATGTGTGTGTCATATGTATGTCAGTATGTATGTGTGTGTCATATGTATGTCAGTATATATGTGTGTGTCATATGTATGTCAGTATATATGTGTGTGTCATATGTATGTCAGTATGTATGTGTGTGTCATATGTATGTCAGTATGTATGTGTGTGTCATATGTATGTCAGTATATATGTGTGTGTCATATGTATGTCAGTATATATGTGTGTGTCTATGTATGTATGTCAGTATGTATGTGTGTGTGTCATATGTATGTCAGTATATATGTGTGTGTCATATGTATGTCAGTATGTATGTGTGTGTCATATGTATGTCAGTATATATGTGTCTGTGTCATATGTATGTCAGTATGTATGTGTGTGTCATATGTATGTCAGTATGTATGTGTGTGTCATATGTATGTCAGTATATATGTGTGTGTCATATGTATGTCAGTATGTATGTGTGTGTCATATGTATGTCAGTATATATGTGTGTGTCATATGTATGTCAGTATATATGTGTGTGTCATATGTATGTCTGAGTATATATGTGTGTGTCATATGTATGTCAGTATATATGTGTGTGTCATATGTATGTCAGTATGTATGTGTGTGTCATATGTATGTCAGTATATATGTGTGTGTCATATGTATGTCAGTATATATGTGTGTGTCATATGTATGTCAGTATGTATGTGTGTGTCATATGTATGTCAGTATATATGTGTGTGTCATATGTATGTCAGTATATATGTGTGTCATCATGTATGTCAGTATGTATGTGTGTCATATGTATGTCAGTATATATGTGTGTGTCATATGTATGTCAGTATATATGTGTGTGTCATATGTATGTCAGTATATGTGTGTGTGTCATATGTATGTCAGTATGTATGTGTGTGTCATATGTATGTCAGTATGTATGTGTGTGTCATATGTATGTCAGTATGTATGTGTGTCATATGTATGTCAGTATGTATGTGTGTGTCATATGTATGTCAGTATGTATGTGTGTGTCATATGTATGTCAGTATATATGTTGTGTGTCATATGTATGTCAGTATATATGTGTGTGTCATATGTATGTCAGTATATATGTGTGTGTCATATGTATGTCAGTATATATGTGTGTTGTCATATGTATGTCAGTATGTATGTGTGTGTCATATGTATGTCAGTATGTATGTTGTGTCATATGTATGTCAGTATATATGTGTGTGTCATATGTATGTCAGTATGTATGTGTGTGTCATATGTATGTCAGTATATATGTGTGTGTCATATGTATGTCAGTATATATGTGTGTGTCATATGTATGTCAGTATATATGTGTGTGTCATATGTATGTCAGTATGTATGTGTGTGTGTCATATGTATGTCAGTATATATGTGTGTGTCATATGTATGTCAGTATGTATGTGTGTGTCATATGTATGTCAGTATATATGTGTGTGTCATATGTATGTCAGTATGTATGTGTGTGTCATATGTATGTCAGTATATATGTGTGTGTCATATGTATGTCTGTATATATGTGTGTGTCATATGTATGTCAGTATGTATGTGTGTGTCATATGTATGTCAGTATATATGTGTGTGTCATATGTATGTCAGTATATATGTGTGTGTCATATGTATGTCAGTATATATGTGTGTGTCATATGTATGTCAGTATGTATGTGTGTCATATGTATGTCAGTATGTATGTGTGTGTGTCATATGTATGTCAGTATATATGTGTGTCATATGTATGTCAGTATATATGTATGTGTCATATGTATGTCAGTATATATGTGTGTCATATGTATGTCAGTATGTATGTGTGTGTCATATGTATGTCAGTATATATGTGTGTGTCATATGTATGTCAGTATGTATGTGTGTGTCATATGTATGTCAGTATATATATGTGTGTCATATGTATGTCAGTATATATGTGTGTGTCATATGTATGTCAGTATGTATGTGTGTCATATGTATGTCAGTATATATGTGTGTGTCATATGTATGTCAGTATGTATGTGTGTGTCATATGTATGTCCAGTATGTATGTGTTGTGTCATATGTATGTCAGTATATATGTGTGTGTCATATGTATGTCAGTATATATGTGTGTGTCATATGTATGTCTGTATATATGTGTGCGTCATATGTATATGTGTGTGTCATTTGTCTGTCAGTATATATGTGTGTGTCATATGTATGTCAGTATGTATGTGTGTGTCATATGTATGTCAGTATATATGTGTGGGTCATATGTATGTCAGTATGTATGTGTGTGTCATATGTATGTCAGTATATATGTGTGCGTCATATGTATGTATGTGTGTGTCATATGTATGTCAGTATATATGTGTGCGTCATATGTATATATGTGTGTCATATGTATGTCAGTATATATGTGTGTCATATGTATGTCAGTATATATGTGTGTGTCATATGTATGTCAGTATATATGTGTGTGTCATATGTATGTCTGTATATATGTGTGTGTCATATGTATGTCAGTATATATGTGTGTCATATGTATGTCAGTATGTATGTGTGTGTCATATGTATGTCAGCTCAGTATGTATGTGTGTATCATATGTATGTCAGTATATATATGTGTGTGTCATATGTATGTCAGTATGTATGTGCGTGTCATATGTATGTCAGTATATATGTGTGTGTCATATGTATGTCAGTATATATGTGTGTGTCATATGTATGTCAGTATATATGTGTGTGTCATATGTATGTCAGTATGTATGTGTGTGTCATATGTATGCCAGTATATATGTGTGTGTCATATGTATCTCTGTATATATGTGTGTGTCATATGTATGTCAGTATGTATGTGTGTGTCATATGTATGTCAGTATGTATGTGTGTGTCATATGTATGTCAGTATGTATGTGTGTGTCATATGTATGTCAGTATATATGTATGTGTCATATGTATGTCAGTATATATGTGTGTGTCATATGTATGTCCAGTATGTATGTGTGTGTCATATGTATGTCAGTATGTATGTGTGTGTCATATGTATGTCAGTATGTATGTGTGTGTCATATGTATGTCAGTATGTGTCTGTGTCATATGTATGTCAGTATATATGTGTCTGTGTCATATGTATGTCTGTATGTATGTGTCATATGTATGTCAGTATATGTGTGTCATATGTATGTCAGTATGTATGTGTGTGTCATATGTATGTCAGTATGTATGTGTGTGTCAAATGTATGTCAGTATGTATGTGTGTGTCATATGTATGTCAGTATTATATGTGTCTGTGTCATATGTATGTCTGTATGTATGTGTGTGTCATATGTATGTCAGTATATATGTGTCTGTGTCATATGTATGTCATATGTATGTCTGTAAATATATATATATCTGTGTGTGTGTGTCATATGTATGTCAGTATATATGTGTGTGTCATATGTATGTCAGTATGTGTGTCTGTGTCATATGTATGTCAGTATATATGTGTCTGTGTCATATGTATGTCAGTATATATGTGTCTGTGTCATATGTATGTCAGTATGTATGTGTGTGTCATATGTATGCCAGTATATATGTGTGTGTCATATGTATGTCAGTATGTATGTGTGTGTCATATGTATGTCAGTATGTATGTGTGTGTCATATGTATGTCAGTATGTATGTGTGTGTCATATGTATGTCAGTATGTATGTGTGTGTCATATGTATGTCAGTATATATGTATGTCAGTATATATGTGTGTGTCATATGTATGCCAGTATGTATGTGTGTGTCATATGTATGTCAGTATGTATGTGTGTGTCATATGTATGTCAGTATGTGTGTGTGTCATATGTATGTCAGTATGTGTCTGTGTCATATGTATGTCAGTATATATGTGTCTGTGTCATATGTATGTCTGTATGTATGTGTCATATGTATGTCAGTATATGTGTGTCATATGTATGTCAGTATGTATGTGTGTGTCATATGTATGTCAGTATGTATGTGTGTGTCATATATATGTCAGTATGTATGTGTGTGTCATATGTATGTCAGTATATATGTGTCTGTGTCATATGTATGTCTGTATGTATGTGTGTGTCATATGTATGTCAGTATATATGTGTCTGTGTCATATGTATGTCATATGTATGTCATGTATAATATATATGTATCATGTATGTGTGTGTCATATGTATGTCAGTAATATATGTGTGTGTCATATGTATGTCAGTATGTATGTGTGTGTGTCATATGTATGTCCAGTATATATGTCTGTGTCATATGTATGTCAGTATATATGTGTGTGTCATATGTATGTCAGTATGTATGTGTGTGTCATATGTATGTCAGTATGTGTGTCTGTGTCATATGTATGTCAGTATATATGTGTGTGTCATATGTATGTCAGTATATATGTGCTGTGTCATATGTATGTCAGTATGTATGTGTGTGTCATATGTATGTCAGTATGTATGTGTGTGTCATATGTATGTCAGTATGTATGTGTGTGTCATATGTATGTCCAGTATATATGTGTGTGTCATATGTATGTCAGTATATAGTGTGTGTCATATGTATGTCAGTATATATGTGTGTGTCATATGTATGTCAGTATGTATGTGTGTGTCATATGTATGTCAGTATGTATGTGTGTGTCATATGTATGTCAGTATGTATGTGTGTGTCATATGTATGTCATTATGTATGTGTGTGTCATATGTATGTCTGTATATATGTGTGCGTCAATATGTGTATATGTATGTCAGTATATATGTGTGTGTGTGTCATATGTATGTCAGTATATATGTGTGTGTGTCATATGTATGTCAGTATATATGTGTCGGTGTGATATGTATGTCAGTATATATGTGTCTGTGTCATATGTATGTCAGTATGTATGTGTGTGTCATATGTATGTCAGTATGTATGTGTCATATGTATGTCAGTATGTATGTGTCATATGTATGTCAGTATATATGTGTGTGTCATATGTATGTCAGTATATATGTGTGTGTGTCATATGTATGTCAGTATGTATGTGTGTGTCATATGTATGTCAGTATATATGTGTGTGTCATATGTATGTCTGTATATATGTGTGTGTCATATATGTCAGTATATATGTGTGTGTCATATGTATGTCAGTATATATGTGTGTGTCATATGTATGTCAGTATGTATGTGTGTGTGTCATATGTATGTCAGTATGTATGTGTGTTGTCATATGTATGTCAGTATATATGTGTGTGTGTCATATGTATGTCAGTATATATGTGTGTGTCATATGTATGTCAGTATGTATGTGTGTGATGTCATATGTATGTCCAGTATGTATGTGTGTGTCATATGTATGTCAGTATATATGTGTCTGTGTCATATGTATGTCAGTATGTATGTGTGTGTCATATGTATGTCAGTATATATGTGTATGTCATATGTATGTCAGTATATATGTATGTGTCATATGTATGTCTAGTATATATGTGTGTGTGCATATGTCATATATGTGTGTCATATGTATGTCGATATGTGTGTGTGTCATATGTATGTCAGTATATATGTGTGTGTCATATGTATGTCAGTATGTATGTGCTGTGTCATATGT
>JAKVIS010004430.1:0-14090 GCA_033119425.1 Bufotes viridis
AAGATGTTTTTTTAACAGGGGCCATAGTCCAAAGGCAGCAGAGGCGAGCAACCAGGTTTCTCCAATGCAATAGTGGCGAGATTGGTCTCGTCACATCTCTCCCTTTCCAAACAGACTAACAGGGTATCTGACCTCCTGCCGGTCAGTGCCCTTGTTAGTCAACAGCCTACCCACAAAACACAATCAACAGCACAGCCCACCCACAATAAATAGTTACTGCAACTGGGTAGAGAGAGAAGCTTGTCCATGTCCAGGTGCCTCACCACGGCTTTGTGCTGGAGTGCGGAGTACGCTGACTTGGTGGGGGTGCTGCATGGGCTAGAAGACCGCGTCACTCTGCCCTGTTGCCAGCGCTACTGGGAGGGTAGCCTGGTTGAAGCCTGGTTGTTGGAGGGGAGACCGACTGTCTCCCCTTTAGATATACAGTCCTGCTGCTGGAGACCGACTGTCTCCCCTTTGGTTACACAGCTCTGCTGCTGGGGAAAGGAGACTGAGCTCTCTATTCCCTGCCCATTAATGATCCGCCGCTGGGGAGAGGTGGTAGTAAGCTCCTCTCCCATACATACCTTCCTCCTCAGTGGAGGGAGACCGACTGTCTCTCCTCCCAATACAGAGTCCTGCTGCTGGAGAAAGGAGACTGGGCTCTCTATTCCCTGCTGGTTACTCTGCCGCTGGGGACTGGAGACCGGGCTCCCAATTCCCTAACAAATAATACTGCCACTGGGGAATGGAGACCGGGCTCCCAATTCCCGAAAAATCACGCTGCTGCTGTGGGGCAGGAACAACTACCTCTGCCCCTGTAGCTCAGCCTGCCGCTGGGGAATGGAGCTCAGGCTCCCAATTCCCTGTAATATCTCCCGCTGGGGAATGGAGCTCAGGCTCCCAATTCCCTGCAATATCTCCCGCTGGGAATGGAGCTCAGGCTCCCAATTCCCTGCAATACCGGTGGAGAGACCTCGGTCCCATCTCCACCTCCCGCCTGGAGGTTCCTCCCAGTAAATTTCAATAATATCTTCCCAGCGGAATGGGTCTGGAACTGGATCTGTCACCTTGCTGTCCTGTTGAGCCTTCCCAATGGAGTGGAAGAGATCTCGGTAGTCCTGCTCCAGTTCCCACTCCAGGGTTGCTAGGTGAGCCAGGTCTTGCTCTACCTCATGGGGTCATCCCCGTCATGCCTAGCCTCCCCTCTCGTAGAAAATGTCCTGAAGTCTGTTCAGCGCAGGACTCCCGAAGTCAGGCTCTGCAAAGGACTCCCATAACAAGCCAGAACCATCAAACTCCTCTCCCTCTGGCTTGTCATGCTCGAGCTGTCCAGGGTATATACTGTGCCATATACCACCAGAGCGCCTGAGTAGGCATCCTCCAGCCATAGCTCCTGCCATACCCGGTGCTCTAGTTCCTTCACCCATTCATCCAGGGGCTGCTCTCCCAGAAGAGGGCAGCCGCAGGGATACCTGCTTCTGCCACCGCTGCTCTTCACTGGGAGACTCTCACCCCGCTGGTATTGTACATTGTCCAGGGCCTGGTACCAGATGCCTTTCCTTAATGCATCCCGGCCATCCAGGTCCTCCTCCTCGTATGACACTGCTGGTTCCATTCTGTTGCTTTTAGGGTCGCTGTACTGGGACATGCGTTGCCCCCACTTGTAAATCCAAGGAAATGGTGTCTCCTGTAGCTGTCCTTCTGGCTGTAGGAACGATCCCGCTGCTCACCACCAATTGTAACAGACCGTTGCTGCAGACAAGGGGTAAAAACCGTTTAGGCGATCGGCCCCCTTTACAGAGATATAGGCACAGCTACTGCAGGACACCAAACTCCCGAACTGGATACAAAATAGCACTCCAACTCCCGTACTGGAACCTCCCAAATAGCTGCTAGCAGGCGAGACAGGAAAAGCAGACAATCAGCTTACACTCCTGGCAATCAGTCTCTAACAGCATACAGTGAATCCCCAAGAGCGAGACGAGGCTCCGTATTGATGGTAAACAGGAATTCTAACTTTTATTAAGGGCTACCTGCCCGGTATTTATCAGGTCTCCCACCTGGTGGACACTCCCTAGAGGACCAGAAGGAAGACTGCGACACGGGATACAGCAGCCAATCACACACATTGGGACAATACAGACACCCCAGCATATCCCTCCCCTCTGCCTGTGATACAATCACCCTACATGGGTAATGCAATCACCACAGGCAGGAGAATACCACAATGTCTTCTGTCCTGGAGACAATTGAGGAGTCATTCAATTATCTCTCAGGACAAAGGGAAATCGCCAATACACATGTGGGGACAATAGGACAGACATCACTATTCAATATACAATGTCCCACCCTTTACAATACACACAGACATTTCAGAGACAAGACTCCATTATGCACATGGGGACACAAAACAAGCATTACTGTTAAAATACACCAGGTAAGACACATTACATTAAAACTATACATTTAACATATCCCCAGACAGCTCAGGTCTGAGCGCACATTATTAAGTGAATGGCGCTCAGACCACACGAGCTACAGTTTAATCGCCATGGAGCCAAAGTCTTTACAGTCAGTTTCATACGAATGGGCTCCATGGGATTCCTATCTGGGGTATAACACATTCAACCAAAACTACCGAACCCCAGGCAGAAAAGCACGAATGAAGCTTTTCTGCAGGTAAAAAAGATGTCTTTTAACAGGGGGCCATAGTCCAAAGGCAGCAGGCGAGCAACCAGGTTTCTCCAATGCAATGTGGCGAGATTGGTCTCGTCACAGTATTAAGCATAGGTTTTGAAATGTTTTGGTCCATGGAAATTAACTTTGCGTCTGTCTGTCCGATGAGCTCACTTTGGTGGTAGCATACTTCTCCAGGACCTCTGCACCTGACCTACCTGTTCCAGAGACCTGCGAATAGGATCCAGCTAGCGCTCAATTGCAACTGCGAGCAATGCTGCACAGAGACCAGGTTTCCTCCTTGCAGGCTCCCTCTTTTGCAATCCAAACCTTTCACCACAGCACAAATTCCTTAAATTGACTGGTCTGTTCAACTGCTAATCCAAATGGCAAGCTCAGAAAATAAATAGGGCAGCACCAATGAAAATTTCCATAGACGGAACACTGAGCGTGTCAAAGTGGAGTCCCTTAGCATCCACGGACGATGACATCACAATGGGCCCACATTGTTTACCTACCTGGCAGCAGCCATGATGCTTCATTCCTCATTCAGGTGTGGAACCGTGCACATCAACAGGTGAGGGTGGAATTGTATTTCTTGGGTCAAGTGTGCCGTGTCACAGGGGTAGGGGCATTGTTTAAAAATGCCCTTTTGTACAGATTAGAATGATGCCTCATTACACCTTGGCAAGTACAGTACACACCAGCAGTCTTACCTATTTCTGGTAGAATGGTCCTCAAAACTTGTTTTCTGAACATGTGCCTCCACTGTCAGCACAAGGGAATGTTAATAGGCTAAGTCTGGGGCAAAATCATATTTTGTTTTCCTCTTGGGAAGCTGCCTTGCAGGTTCAGATCAGTTTAGTGACTGCAGGTCCTTTTTACCTCAAGTATTAAGCATAGGTTTTGAAATGTTTTGGTCCATGGAAATTAACTTTGCGTCTGTCTGTCCGATGAACTCACTTTGGTGGTAGCATTCTTCTCCAGGACCTCTGCACCTGATCTACCTGTTCCAGAAACCTGAGAATAGGATCCAGCTCGCTCTCAATTGCAACTGTGAGCAATGCTGCACAGAGACCAGGTTTCCTCCTTGCAGGCTCCCTCTTTTGCAATCCAAACCTTTCACCACAGCACAAATTCCTTAAATTGACTGGTCTGTTCAACTGCTAATCCAAATGGCAAGCTCAGAAAATAAATAGGGCAGCACCAATGAAAATTTCCATAGACGGAACACTGAGCGTGTCAAAGTGGAGTCCCTTAGCATCCACGGACGATGACATCACAATGGGCCCACATTGTTTACCTACCTGGCAGCAGCCATGATGCTTCATTCCTCAGTCAGGTGTGGAACCGTGCACATCAACAGGTGAGGGTGGAATTGTATTTCTTGGGTCAAGTGTGCCGTGTCACAGGGGTAGGGGCATTGTTTAAAAATGCCCTTTTGTACAGATTAGAATGATGCCTCATTACACCTTGGCAAGTACAGTACACACCAGCAGTCTTACCTATTTCTGGTAGAATGGTCCTCAAAACTTGTTATCTGAACATGTGCCTCCACTGTCAGCACAAGGGAATGTTAATAGGCTAAGTCTGGGGCAAAATCATATTTTGTTTTTCCTCTTGGGAAGCTGCCTTGCAGGTTCAGATCAGTTTAGTGACTGCAGGTCCTTTTTACCTAAAGTATTAAGCATAGGTTTTGAAATGTTTTGGTCCATGGAAATTAACTTTGCGTCTGTCTGTCCGATGAACTCACTTTGGTGGTAGCATACTTCTCCAGGACCTCTGCACCTGACCTACCTGTTCCAGAAACCTGAGAATAGGATCCAGCTCGCGCTCAATTGCAACTGCGAGCAATGCTGCACAGAGACCAGGTTTCCTCCTTGCAGGCTCCCTCTTTTGCAATCCAAACCTTTTACCACAGCACAAATTCCTTAAATTGACTGGTCTGTTCAACTGCTAATCCAAATGGCAAGCTCAGAAAATAAATAGGGCAGCACCAATGAAAATTTCCATAGACGGAACACTGAGCGTGTCAAAGTGGAGTCCCTTAGCATCCACGGACGATGACATCACAATGGGCCCACATTGTTTACCTACCTGGCAGCAGCCATGATGCTTCATTCCTCAGTCAGGTGTGGAACCGTGCACATCAACAGGTGAGGGTGGAATTGTATTTCTTGGGTCAAGTGTGCCGTGTCACAGGGGTAGGGGCATTGTTTAAAAATGCCCTTTTGTACAGATTAGAATGATGCCTCATTACACCTTGGCAAGTACAGTACACACCAGCAGTCTTACCTATTTCTGGTAGAATGGTCCTCAAAACTTGTTATCTGAACATGTGCCTCCACTGTCAGCACAAGGGAATGTTAATAGGCTAAGTCTGGGGCAAAATCATATTTTGTTTTTCCTCTTGAGAAGCTGCCTTGCAAGTTCAGATCAGTTTAGTGTCTGCAGGTCCTTTTTACCTCAAGTATTAAGCATAGGTTTTGAAAATGTTTTGGTCCATGGAAATTAACTTTGCGTCTGTCTGTACGATGAGCTCACTTTGGTGGTAGCATACTTCTCCAGGACCTCTGCACCTGACCTACCTGTTCCAGAAACCTGAGAATAGGATCCAGCTCGCGCTTAATTCCAAAAGCGAGCAATGCTGAACAGAGACCAGGTTTCCTCCTTGCAGGCTCCCTCTTTTGCAATCCAAACCTTTCACCACAGCACAAATTCCTTGAATTGACTGGTCTGTTCAACTGCTAATCCAAATGGCAAGCTCAGAAAACAAATAAGGCAGCACCAATGAAAATTTCCATAGACGGAACACTGAGCATGTCAAAGTGGAGTCCCTTAGCATCCACGGACGATGACATCACAATGGGCCAACATTGTTTACCTACCTGGCAGCAGCCATGATGCTTCATTCCTCATTCAGGTGTGGAACCGTGCACATCAACAGGTGAGGGTGGAATTGTATTTCTTGGGTCAAGTGTGCCGTGTCACAGGGGTAGGGGCATTGTTTAAAAATGCCCTTTTGTACAGATTAGAATGATGCCTCATTACACCTTGGCAAGTACAGTACACACCAGCAGTCTTACCTATTTCTGGTAGAATGGTCCTCAAAACTTGTTATCTGAACATGTGCCTCCACTGTCAGCACAAGGGAATGTTAATAGGCTAAGTCTGGGGCAAAATCATTTTTGTTTTCCTCTTGAGAAGCTGCCTTGCAAGTTCAGATCAGTTTAGTGTCTGCAGGTCCTTTTTACCTCAAGTATTAAGCATAGGTTTTGAAATGTTTTGGTCCATGGAAATTAACTGCGTCTGTCTGTACGATGAGCTCACTTTGGTGGTAGCATACTTCTCCAGGACCTCTGCACCTGACCTACCTGTTCCAGAAACCTGAGAATAGGATCCAGCTCGCGCTCAATTGCAACTGCGAGCAATGCTGCACAGAGACCAGGTTTCCTTCTTGCAGGCTCCCTCTTTTGCAATCCAAACCTTTCACCACAGCACAAATTCCTTGAATTGACTGGTCTGTTCAACTGCTAATCCAAATGGCAAGCTCAGAAAACAAATACGGCAGCACCAATGAAAATTTCCATAGACGGAACACTGAGCATGTCAAAGTGGAGTCCCTTAGCATCCACGGACGATGACATCACAATGGGCCCACATTGTTTACCTACCTGGCAGCAGCCATGATGCTTCATTCCTCATTCAGGTGTGGAACCGTGCACATCAACAGGTGAGGGTGGAATAGTATTTCTTGAGTCAAGTGTGCCGTGTCACAGGGGTAGGGGCATTGTTTAAAAATGCCCTTTTGTACAGATTAGAATGATGCCTCATTACACCTTGGCAAGTACAGTACACACCAGCAGTCTTACCTATTTCTGGTAGAATGGTCCTCAAAACTTGTTTTCTGAACATGTGCCTCCACTGTCAGCACAAGGGAATGTTAATAGGCTAAGTCTGGGGCAAAATCATATTTTGTTTTTCCTCTTGGGAAGCTGCCTTGCAGGTTCGGATCAGTTTAGTGACTGCAGGTCCTTTTTACCTAAAGTATTAAGCATAGGTTTTGAAATGTTTTGGTCCATGGAAATTAACTTTGCGTCTGTCTGTCCGATGAACTCACTTTGGTGGTAGCATACTTCTCCAGGACCTCTGCACCTGACCTACCTGTTCCAGAAACCTGAGAATAGGATCCAGCTCACGCTCAATTGCAGCTGCGAGCAATGCTGCACAGAGACCAGGTTTCCTTCTTGCAGGCTCCCTCTTTTGCAATCCAAACCTTTCACCACAGCACAAATTCCTTGAATTGACTGGTCTGTTCAACTGCTAATCCAAATGGCAAGCTCAGAAAACAAATAAGGCAGCACCAATGAAAATTTCCATAGACGGAACACTGAGCATGTCAAAGTGGAGTCCCTTAGCATCCACGGACGATGACATCACAATGGGCCCACATTGTTTACCTACCTGGCAGCAGCCATGATGCTTCATTCCTCAGTCAGGTGTGGAACCGTGCACATCAACAGGTGAGGGTGGAATTGTATTTCTTGGGTCAAGTGTGCCGTGTCACAGGGGTAGGGGCATTGTTTAAAAATGCCCTTTTGTACAGATTAGAATGATGCCTCATTACACCTTGGCAAGTACAGTACACACCAGCAGTCTTACCTATTTCTGGTAGAATGGTCCTCAAAACTTGTTATCTGAACATGTGCCTCCACTGTCAGCACAAGGGAATGTTAATAGGCTAAGTCTGGGGCAAAATCATTTTTGTTTTTCCTCTTGAGAAGCTGCCTTGCAAGTTCAGATCAGTTTAGTGTCTGCAGGTCCTTTTTACCTCAAGTATTAAGCATAGGTTTTGAAATGTTTTGGTCCATGGAAATTAACTTTGCGTCTGTCTGTACGATGAACTCACTTTGGTGGTAGCATACTTCTCCAGGACCTCTGCACCTGACCTACCTGTTCCAGAAACCTGAGAATAGGATCCAGCTCGCGCTCAATTGCAACTGCGAGCAATGCTGCACAGAGACCAGGTTTCCTTCTTGCAGGCTCCCTCTTTTGCAATCCAAACCTTTCACCACAGCACAAATTCCTTGAATTGACTGGTCTGTTCAACTGCTAATCCAAATGGCAAGCTCAGAAAACAAATAAGGCAGCACCAATGAAAATTTCCATAGACGGAACACTGAGCATGTCAAAGTGGAGTCCCTTAGCATCCACGGACGATGACATCACAATGGGCCCACATTGTTTACCTACCTGGCAGCAGCCATGATGCTTCATTCCTCATTCAGGTGTGGAACCGTGCACATCAACAGGTGAGGGTGGAATTGTATTTCTTGAGTCAAGTGTGCCGTGTCACAGGGGTAGGGGCATTGTTTAAAAATGCCCTTTTGTACAGATTAGAATGATGCCTCATTACACCTTGGCAAGTACAGTACACACCAGCAGTCTTACCTATTTCTGGTAGAATGGTCCTCAAAACTTGTTTTCTGAACATGTGCCTCCGCTGTCAGCACAAGGGAATGTTAATAGGCTAAGTCTGGGGCAAAATCATATTTTGTTTTCCTCTTGGGAAGCTGCCTTGCAGGTTCAGATCAGTTTAGTGACTGCAGGTCCTTTTTACCTAAAGTATTAAGCATAGGTTTTGAAATGTTTTGGTCCATGGAAATTAACTTTGCGTCTGTCTGTCCGATGAGCTCACTTTGGTGGTAGCATACTTCTCCAGGACCTCTGCACCTGACCTACCTGTTCCAGAAACCTGAGAATAGGATCCAGCTCGCGCTCAATTGCAACTGCGAGCAATGCTGCACAGAGACCAGGTTTCCTCCTTGCAGGCTCCCTCTTTTGCAATCCAAACCTTTCACCACAGCACAAATTCCTTAAATTGACTGGTCTGTTCAACTGCTAATCCAAATGGCAAGCTCAGAAAATAAATAGGGCAGCACCAATGAAAATTTCCATACACGGAACACTCAGCGTGTCAAAGTGGAGTCCCTTAGCATCCACGGACGATGACATCACAATGGGCCCACATTGTTTACCTACCTGGCAGCAGCCATGATGCTTCATTCCTCAGTCAGGTGTGGAACCGTGCACATCAACAGGTGAGGGTGGAATTGTATTTCTTGGGTCAAGTGTGCCGTGTCACAGGGGTAGGGGCATTGTTTAAAAATGCCCTTTTGTACAGATTAGAATGATGCCTCATTACACCTTGGCAAGTACAGTACACACCAGCAGTCTTACCTATTTCTGGTAGAATGGTCCTCAAAACTTGTTATCTGAACATGTGCCTCCACTGTCTCCACAAGGGAATGTTAATAGGCTAAGTCTGGGGCAAAATCTTTTTTTGTTTTTCCTCTTGAGAAGCTGCCTTGCAAGTTCAGATCAGTTTAGTGTCTGCAGGTCCTTTTTACCTCAAGTATTAAGCATAGGTTTTGAAATGTTTTGGTCCATGGAAATTAACTTTGCGTCTGTCTGTCCGATGAGCTCACTTTGGTGGTAGCATACTTCTCCAGGACCTCTGCACCTGATCTACCTGTTCCAGAAACCTGAGAATAGGATCCAGCTAGCGCTCAATTGCAACTGCGAGCAATGCTGCACAGAGACCAGGTTTCCTCCTTGCTGGCTCCCTCTTTTGCAATCCAAACCTTTCACCACAGCACAAATTCCTTGAATTGACTGATCTATTCAACTGTTAATCCAAATGGCAAGCTCAGAAAATAAATAGGGCAGCACCAATGAAAATTTCCATAGACGGAACACTGAGCGTGTCAAAGTGGAGTCCCTTAGCATCCACGGACGATGACATCACAATGGGCCCACATTGTTTACCTACCTGGCAGCAGCCATGATGCTTCATTCCTCAGTCAGGTGTGGAACCGTGCACATCAACAGGTGAGGGTGGAATTGTATTTCTTGGGTCAAGTGTGCCGTGTCACAGGGGTAGGGGCATTGTTTAAAAATGCCCTTTTGTACAGATTAGAATGATGCCTCATTACTCTTTGGCAAGTTCAGTACACACCAGCAGTCTTACCTATTTCTGGTAGAATGGTCCTCAAAACTTGTTATCTGAACATGTGCCTCCACTGTCAGCACAAGGGAATGTTAATAGGCTAAGTCTGGGGCAAAATCATTTTTTGTTTTTCCTCTTGAGAAGCTGCCTTGCAAGTTCAGATCAGTTTAGTGTCTGCAGGTCCTTTTTACCTCAAGTATTAAGCATAGGTTTTGAAATGTTTTGGTCCATGGAAATTAACTTTGCGTCTGTCTGTCCGATGAGCTCACTTTGGTGGTAGCATACTTCTCCAGGACCTCTGCACCTGACCTACCTGTTCCAGAGACGAGCGAATAGGATCCAGCTAGCGCTCAATTGCAACTGCGAGCAATGCTGCACAGAGACCAGGTTTCCTCCTTACTGGCTCCCTCTTTTGCAATCCAAACCTTTCACCACAGCACAAATTCCTTGAATTGACTGGTCTGTTCAACTGCTAATCCAAATGGCAAGCACAGAAAACAAATAAGGCAGCACCAATGAAAATTTCCATAGACGGAACACTGAGCATGTCAAAGTGGAGTCCCTTAGCATCCACGGACGTTGACATCACAATGGGCCCACATTGTTTACCTACCTGGCAGCAGCCATGATGCTTCATTCCTCATTCAGGTGTGGAACCGTGCACATCAACAGGTGAGGGTGGAATTGTATTTCTTGGGTCAAGTGTGCCGTGTCACAGGGGTAGGGGCATTGTTTAAAAATGCCCTTTTGTACAGATTAGAATGATGCCTCATTACACCTTGGCAAGTACAGTACACACCAGCAGTCTTACCTATTTCTGGTAGAATGGTCCTCAAAACTTGTTTTCTGAACATGTGCCTCCACTGTCAGCACAAAGGGAATGTTAATAGGCTAAGTCTGGGGCAAAATCATATTTTGTTTTCCTCTTGGGAAGCTGCCTTGCAGGTTCAGATCAGTTTAGTGACTGCAGGTCCTTTTTACCTAAAGTATTAAGCATAGGTTTTGAAATGTTTTGGTCCATGGAAATTAACTTTGCGTCTGTCTGTCCGATGAACTCACTTTGGTGGTAGCATACTTCTCCAGGACCTCTGCACCTGACCTACCTGTTCCAGAAACCTGAGAATAGGATCCAGCTCGCGCTCAATTGCAACTGCGAGCAATGCTGCACAGAGACCAGGTTTCCTCCTTGCAGGCTCCCTCTTTTGCAATCCAAACCTTTCACCACAGCACAAATTCCTTAAATTGACTGGTCTGTTCAACTGCTAATCCAAATGGCAAGCTCAGAAAATAAATAGGGCAGCACCAATGAAAATTTCCATAGACGGAACACTGAGCGTGTCAAAGTGGAGTCCCTTAGCATCCACGGACGATGACATCACAATGGGCCCACATTGTTTACCTACCTGGCAGCAGCCATGATGCTTCATTCCTCAGTCAGGTGTGGAACCGTGCACATCAACAGGTGAGGGTGGAATTGTATTTCTTGGGTCAAGTTTGCCGTGTCACAGGGGTAGGGGCATTGTTTAAAAATGCCCTTTTGTACAGATTAGAATGATGCCTCATTACACCTTGGCAAGTACAGTACACACCAGCAGTCTTACCTATTTCTGGTAGAATGGTCCTCAAAACTTGTTATCTGAACATGTGCCTCCACTGTCAGCACAAGGGAATGTTAATAGGCTAAGTCTGGGGCAAAATCATTTTTGTTTTCCTCTTGAGAAGCTGCCTTGCAGGTTCAGATCAGTTTAGTGACTGCAGGTCCTTTTTACCTCAAGTATTAAGCATAGGTTTTGAAATGTTTTGGTCCATGGAAATTAACTTTGCGTCTGTCTGTCCGATGAGCTCACTTTGGTGGTAGCATTCTTCTCCAGGACCTCTGCACCTGACCTACCTGTTCCAGAAACCTGAGAATAGGATCCAGCTCAGCGCTCAATTGCAACTGCGAGCAATGCTGCACAGAGACCAGGTTTCCTCCTTGCAGGCTCCCTCTTTTGCAATCCAAACCTTTCACCACAGCACAAATTCCTTGAATTGACTGGTCTGTTCAACTGCTAATCCAAATGGCAAGCTCAGAAAATAAATAGGGCAGCACCAATGAAAATTTCCATAGACGGAACACTGAGCGTGTCAAAGTGGAGTCCCTTAGCATCCACGGACGATGACATCACAATGGGCCCACTTGTTTACCTACCTGGCAGCAGCCATGATGCTTCATTCCTCAGTCAGGTGTGGAACCGTGCACATCAACAGGTGAGGTGGAATTGTATTTCTTGGGTCAAGTGTGCCGTGTCACAGGGGTAGGGGCATTGTTTAAAAATGCCCTTTTGTACAGATTAGAATGATGCCTCATTACACCTTGGCAAGTACAGTACACACCAGCAGTCTTACCTATTTCTGGTAGAATGGTCCTCAAAACTTGTTATCTGAACATGTGCCTCCACTGTCAGCACAAAGGGAATGTTAATAGGCTAAGTCTGGGGCAAAATCATATTTTGTTTTCCTCTTGGGAAGCTGCCTTGCAGGTTCAGATCAGTTTAGTGACTGCAGGTCCTTTTTACCTAAAGTATTAAGCATAGGTTTTGAAATGTTTTGGTCCATGGAAATTAACTTTGCGTCTGTCTGTCCGATGAGCTCACTTTGGTGGTAGCATACTTCTCCAGGACCTCTGCACCTGACCTACCTGTTCCAGAAACCTGAGAATAGGATCAGCTCGCGCTCAATTGCAACTGCGAGCAATGCTGCACAGAGACCAGGTTTCCTCCTTGCAGGCTCCCTCTTTTGCAATCCAAACCTTTCACCACAGCACAAATTCCTTAGAATTGACTGGTCTGTTCAACTGCTAATCCAAATGGCAAGCTCAGAAAACAAATAAGGCAGCACCAATGAAAATTTCCATAGACGGAACACTGAGCATGTCAAAGTGGAGTCCCTTAGCATCCACGGACGATGACATCACAATGGGCCCACATTGTTTACCTACCTGGCAGCAGCCATGATGCTTCATTCCTCATTCAGGTGTGGAACCGTGCACATCAACAGGTGAGGGTGGAATTGTATTTCTTGGGTCAAGTGTGCCGTGTCACAGGGGTAGGGGCATTGTTTAAAATGCCCTTTTGTACAGATTAGAATGATGCCTCATTACACCTTGGCAAGTACAGTACACACCAGCAGTCTTACCTATTTCTGGTAGAATGGTCCTCAAAACTTGTTTTCTGAACATGTGCCTCCACTGTCAGCACAAGGGAATGTTAATAGGCTAAGTCTGGGGCAAAATCATATTTTGTTTTTCCTCTTGAGAAGCTGCCTTGCAAGTTCAGATCAGTTTAGTGTCTGCAGGTCCTTTTACCTCAAGTATTAAGCATAGGTTTTGAAATGTTTTGGTCCATGGAAATTAACTTTGCGTCTGTCTGTCACGATGAGCTCACTTTGGTGGTAGCATACTTCTCCAGGACCTCTGCACCTGACCTACCTGTTCCAGAAACCTGAGAATAGGATCCAGCTCGCTCAATTGCAACTGCGAGCAATGCTGCACAGAGACCAGGTTTCCTCCTTGCAGGCTCCCTCTTTGCAATCCAAACCTTTCACCACAGCACAAATTCCTTGAATTGACTGGTCTGTTCAACTGCTAATCCAAATGGCAAGCTCAGAAAACAAATAAGGCAGCACCAATGAAAATTTCCATAGACGGAACACTGAGCATGTCAAAGTGGAGTCCCTTAGCATCCACGGACGATGACATCACAATGGGCCCACATTGTTTACCTACCTGGCAGCAGCCATGATGCTTCATTCCTCATTCAGGTGTGGAACCGTGCACATCAACAGGTGAGGGTGGAATTGTATTTCTTGGGTCAAGTGTGCCGTGTCACAGGGGTAGGGCATTGTTTAAAAATGCCCTTTGTACAGATTAGAATGATGCCTCATTACACCTTGGCAAGTACAGTACACACCAGCAGTCTTACCTATTTCTGGTAGAATGGTCCTCAAAACTTGTTTTCTGAACATGTGCCTCCACTGTCAGCACAAGGGAATGTTAATAGGCTAAGTCTGGGGCAAAATCATATTTTGTTTTTCCTCTTGGGAAGCTGCCTTGCAGGTTCAGATCAGTTTAGTGACTGCAGGTCCTTTTTACCTAAAGTATTAAGCATAGGTTTTGAAATGTTTTGGTCCATGGAAATTAACTTTGCGTCTGTCTGTCCGATGAACTCACTTTGGTGGTAGCATACTTCTCCAGGACCTCTGCACCTGACCTACCTGTTCCAGAAACCTGAGAATAGGATCCAGCTCACGCTCAATTGCAACTGCGAGCAATGCTGCACAGAGACCAGGTTTCCTTCTTGCAGGCTCCCTCTTTTGCAATCAAACCTTTCACCACAGCACAAATTCCTTGAATTGACTGGTCTGTTCAACTGCTAATCCAAAT
>JAKVIS010004431.1:0-14147 GCA_033119425.1 Bufotes viridis
CTGCTGCTATTGAGGCATTTGAGACCCTAAAAGAAGCCTTCCGTAGCGCTCCTGTGTTGATTCAGCCTGATCAAGAAAAAGCTTTCATTGTGGAGGTGGATGCCTCCGAGGATGGAGCTGGGGTGGTCCTTTCCCAAGGTCCTCCCAGCCTTACCAATCTTAGACCCTAGAATTCACTGAATGGATGGGATGCTATCAGGGATTAATCTAAAATATAACTTTTATTAATTCCTTAGTAAAACTGCTGGGTGCAGGGAATAAAAACTAAAGATGGTAGTGATTGTTGGGTGCACTATAATCCTGGACAAGGTGCAGCACTCACACACCCAGTGCTGTGCTAGGTTTGCGAGCCGCCTGTCCCTAGAAAGGAAAATATTGGCACCCCATACACCACTACACCTGAGTCAGGAGTCTCACAGTGTGGGCTATGGTGATAGGTGTATGAATACACAGACCCACATGTGATATCCCACAGACAAAAAGTCTGTCTATCTCCTACACTCGGTCACCACTCACACTATGCCAGCGGTCGCCAAACAGGGATATAAACTGTGTTGGGTAGGAGGACCATCAGCCCATGCCCACTATGTGGATGCTCTGGCTGGTGATCTCTCCTCCACACTCCCTGCAAGCGCACGCTATACTGAGTGACGTAGATGGAGATAAACAGAACGCCGCATAAAGGTTCCTGCCTATTCCTTCCCTCATATAGGTAAATCCCCTGTGGATTGCTCAACGCGTTCGCCCATACATGGGCTCGTCAGGAGCTCAAAGGGGGTAAAGAGTTATTCAGGACTACGTTCTCTGCTCCTTCACATGGCAGAGTACCGGCATAGACTGGCCGCACGCGGCCGCCGGAGACCTGGGGCTTAAATGAAGAAAACCCCGCCACTGGCGCATCACAGCCCAGAGTCATCGGTGGGGCGGGCGGGAGGCGGGTAAAACCCCGATCCCATCACCGCCTATCCCCGGACATCTGCACTTCAATTGAGCGCTTGACGTTGTAAAACAACAAAAGTAAGTAAGGGGACCAATCGGTGGACATAACCAGAGGAGCTGGCATCCAAACTGAAACAAAATACAGTGGTACAAGAGGCAGAACATCAGCTGAATCAAATAGGCACATTTAATTTGGCTCTATGTAAATACTGAAATAATGTAAATGAATCACATCATACGGATGATAAAAGCAGGGCATGTTGTACAGGATGAAAATGGGGAATAAAGGCCACTGTCTTTCAAATGAAACATACATACGAATTGTATTCATTTAGTGTGCGTGTTCTCAGCCTGAAAATCCACTGTGTTTCTTTTTTGAAGCAGTTTCCTATCAAAATCGCCACCTGGGGACCTCCTGACCTCTTCAATGCCCTGAAATGTGACCGCTGCAACATTACTCCTCATGTTCCAGATTGACGTGACGTGCCACAGAGGTATCTGCATCATTCCGAATGTCGTTAAGATGTTCGCCGACCCTTCTGCGCCAATTCTCGCACTGTTTTCCCCACATAATGTTTCCCGCATGTACAGGTGATTAAGTACACAACACCGCGGGTCTTACAGTTTATAAAGGATCAAACTAATATGACTCTTGGGTGAATCCAATATGACTCTTGGCTAGCATACAAATTCTCTCTGCCCCGCTTTATCGCTGGACAGGCTACACAGTCTGAAAGTGCCCTTCAAAGTGCTCCTGAGCCACATGGGCGAGGTAGGTGTCTGGAAATGACTGTGAACCAGCTCGATCCTTGATATTACGGCCACGACGGTAAGTGATCTGAGGACGATCACCCACCAAATGTCCTACATCAGGGTCCGCTTGAAGAATTCCCCAGAAGTCAGTGAGAATCTCTCTCACTTTCTGATGTGCCTCATCATATGTGAATACTATGCGTATCTGATCGTCACAATCCCTCTTTCCTGGGTATCAGTAAGCCATTGCGGTCACTGCTCAAAGCATGTTGGTAAGCTTGTTTGAGAATGTTATTAGGGTACCCAGCGATTGGTGAATCTATTACACAGATCTGTTCGCTGCCCCTTTGAAGTCTGGGCCAGACTCAGAGCAGTTTCGGGCGTGCTCTCATGTACTGTCCCTGGGAATTCCCGTTGAGGCTGGGCAGGGGATGGCTTAACTCTCCCATTTGAGCGGAGCTATTAGTCGCCGTCTGCTTGAGAAAGAGTCTGGTACCAATATGACCCTTACCATCACTTATAAATTGTCAAGTCCAGGAACGTGATTTGAGAATCCTGGATCTCTGATGTAAAGAACAATCCTAGATAATTTGTGTTTAATTCTATCCACAAATGCTTTGAACTCGCAGCGGTAAGCTCGACCATAGGATCAGAATATCATCGATAAATCTGATCCAAAGATCAATCAAGTGGGCATATCGATTGTTGTCCGAGAAGACGATTTCATGCTCCCACCAGCCCAGGTAGAGGTTGGCAAAGGTAGGGGGCACATGGGCTGCCCATGGCCACCCCCTGAGCTGGTGGTACACGCGATCGTCAAAGGAAAAAATGTTATGTTCCAATATAAGGTCTAGGAGTTCAAGCACCAGAGCATTATGCCGCCAGAGATGGATGTCACGCTGATTCAAAAAGAAGCTACAGATCCACACCCTGTCATGGGGGATGGAGCTGTACAGTGCTTCAACATCCAAGCTGGCCAATAATACATGATCCTCAACAGTAATCCCCTCCAGACGTGTGATAACGTCTGTGGAATCCCGAACATACGATGGAAGGGTCAAAACAAAAGGGCGCAGAATCTGGTCTACATACACACTGATCGGATGTGTCAAACTCCCTATTCCTGACTACAATGGGCGTCCCTTGAGTGGGGACAACCCCTTGTGTATCTTTGGTAACCCGTAAAACACGGCATTTGGGGGTGTTTCGGAAACAGAAAATCATTTTCTGAATGACTGATAAGTTTTTCATCCAGGGCATCATTTAGAATACTCCTGAGTTTTAATCTGAACTCCTCAATTGGATTAGTGTCTAGTTTACGGTAACATTGTACATCTCCCCAGGATGGTCAAGCACATGGTTTTGTATTGCTCGACACTCATTACCACAATATTACCACCCTTATCAGAGGGCTTTATCACAATTGAGGAGTCCTGTTCAAGGACCATCAAAGCCTCACTTCGTCTTTTTCAAATACTGCTGCCATGCGTATGTCCCTCCAGTTTCCTCAGTTGGTCAGTAACCGCACCTCAAAGAAGATATCTAGGGGTACCGTCGGCAGACGGCGGATATGCGGTCGAGGGGTAATCTGAGTGACGTAGAGGGCCCATCCCCAGGTTCCTTGAGTCACCCTCTTCCGACAATCCCGCCAGCAATTGAACATCCGCTAACTCAGAGGGGTTAATGCCTAATTCTACACACTGTTGTCTGTTGTGGGTGATGAAAACTTTTTCCACTTGAGTCTCCTAATGAAAAGGGCTTAGACCCTGCGCCCTTCTTTTCTAGAAATTTTTTACCGACTGAGAGAAATTATGATGTGGAATCGGGAGTTGCTGGCCATTAAATGGGTGTTTGAGGAGTGGAGACACTTTCTGAGGAGGCTAAACATTGTGTCACTGTGGTCACCGATCACAAGAATCTCCTGTTTCTTGAATCTGCTAAGAGGTTGAATCCTCATCAAGCCAGATGGGCCTTGTTTTTCACTCATTTCAATTTCTCCATCACTTACATAGCGTGATGTGTTGTCTCTGAGCTTTTGCGCCTTTCAATCCATGGATGCACCACCTGAGACCATATTACCTGCTAAAGTCTTTGTAGCCACCCTTTCCCAGGATTTGGCGACACTTATTGAGGCTGAACAACATCTGGCCTCGGCACCCACACCAACAGATAAGTTATTTGTACCTGAATAGTTTTGGCTCCGGCTGTTGGGTGAGTGCCATGATTCCGTGTTTTGTGGGCATCCTGGTATTGATGGTACTATGGAATTGATATCTCAGGTCCTATTGGTGGCTTACCTTATTCAAGGATGTTAAGGCCCATGTGCTAGTTTGCAAGGTGTGTGCCATGAGCTAAAACCCCTAGGACTCATCCCTGTTGGCGAGTTATGACCTCTACCCATTCTCCAGCAGACCCTGGTCCCATATTTCCATGGACTTTATCACTGACCTGCCACCTGCTGAGGGTAAGACTGTGGTTTGGGTAGTCGTCGACCGGTTTAGTAAGATGGTACATTTTATTCCTCTTGCTAAGCTTCCTGATGCTAAGACTGTAGCCAGCTACATGGTATTCCTGAGAATATAGTATCTGACAGGGGGTCCAGTTTGTGTCCAGGTTTTGGAAGCCTTCTGTCAGAGATGTCAAATTTATTAGTTTTTTTCGTCTGCTTATCACCCGGAGAGTAACGGTCAGACTGAACACCTCAATTAGTCTGTAGAGCAATTTCTCAGATCATACGCCTCTGAGGATCAACGGTTATGTGTAGAGTTGAGCGAACACCTGATGTTCGGGTTCACGAGTTTGGCCGAACTGTCGAAAAATGTTCGGGTTCGGGATCCGAACTCACCCGAACTTCATCCTCGAACCCGAACCCCATAGGAAGTCAATGGGGACCCGAACTTTGGGCACTAAAAAGGCTGTAAAACACAACCCGGAAAGGGCTAGAGGGGCTGCAAAAGGCAGCAAAATGTAGTTAAATCCCCTGCAAACAAATGTAGATAGGGAAATGATGAGTTAACATAAAATAAATAAAATTAAACAATATTAATTGGAGTGAGGTCACCCAAGTCACCCACCAATGGAGAAGGTCACTTACTGTTATTTTGACCACAGCACCCAGACAAAGGAGAGAGGTCCCACAGCAGAGAACCAGGCATCATATCACCCACCACAGGAGTAGGCCACCATTTAGTTACTTTGACCCCTACACCCAGACGGAGGAGAGAGGTTACACAGCAGAGAATCAGGCATTTAGATCACCCACCACAGGAGTAGGCCACCATTGAATCGAGACCCTGGCAACCATGTCAGATGGCACAAGCATAAGCTTTATATCAATCAGCACAGGAGAAGGCGACTTTTGACAGACTTTGACCCCTACACCCGGACGGAGGAGAGAGGGTTTCAAAGCAGAGAATCAGGCATTTAGATCACCCACCACAGGAGTAGGCCCCAATTTAATGGGACCCGGCAACCATGTCAGATGGCACAACCATCAGCTTCATATCAATCAGCACAGGAGAAGGCGACTTTGAAAGACTTTGACCCCTACACCCAGATGGAGGAGAGAGGTTTCACAGCAGAGAATCAGGCATCATATCAACCACCACAGGAGAAGCCACCATTTGAGTTACTTTGACCCTGCACCCAGGAAGAGGAGAGAGGCACCACAGCACATATTCTGGCATCATATCAGCCACCACAGGAGAAGCCACCATTGAGTTACTTTGACCCCTGCACCCAGGAAGAGGAGAGAGGCCCCACAGCACATATTCTGGCATCATACTAACCACCACAGGAGAAGCCACCATTGAGTTACTTTGACCCCTGCACCCAGGAAGAGAGAGAGGCCCCACAGCACATATTCTGGCATCATATCAGCCACCACAGGAGAAGCCACCATTGAGTTACTTTGACCCCGCACTCCAGGAAGAGGAGAGAGGCACCACAGCACATATTCAGGCATCATATCACACACCACAGGAGAAGGCCTCCTTGCAGTGATTTAGGCCTTTGGACCCAGACAGAGGGAGAGAGGCACCACAGCACATATTCTGGCATCATATCAGCCACCACAGGAGAAGCCACCATTGAGTTACTTTTGACCCCTGCACCCAGGAAGAGGAGAGAGGCCCCACAGCACATATTCTGCGCATCATATCAGCCACCACAGGAGAAGCCACCATTGAGTTACTTTGACCCCCGCACTCCAGGAAGAGGAGAGAGGCACCACAGCACATATTCTGGCATCATATCAGCCACCACAGGAGAAGCCACCATTTAGTTACTTTGACCCCTGCACCCAGGAAGAGGAGAGATGCACCACAGCACATATTCAGGCATCATATCACACACCACAGGAGAAGGCCTCTTTCAGTGATTTAGGCCTTTGGACCCAGACAGAGGAGAGAGGCACCACAGCACATATTCTGGCATCATATCAGCCACCACAGGAGAAGCCACCATTGAGTTACTTTGACCCCTGCACCCAGGAAGAGGAGAGAGGCCCCACAGCACATATTCTGGCATCATATCAGCCACCACAGGAGAAGCCACCATTTAGTTACTTTGACCCCTGCACCCAGGAAGAGGAGAGAGGCACCACAGCACATATTCTGGCATCATATCAGCCACCACAGGAGAAGCCACCATTTAGTTACTTTGACCCCTTCACCCAAACAGAGGAGAGAGGTTCCACATCAGAGAATCAGGCATCATATCAACCACCACAGGAGTAGGCCACAATTTAGTTTATTTGACCCCTGCACCCAGGAAGAGGAGAGAGGCCCACAGCACATATTCTGGCATCATATCACACACCACAGGAGAAGGCCTCTTTCAGTGATTTAGGCCTTTGGACCCAGACAGAGGAGAGAGGTCAGAGATTAGCTTCATATCCCCCAGCACAGCAGAAGACCGCTTTATTTGACTTAGGCCTCAGCACCCAGACAGAAGACAGAGGTAGCATGGCAGAGGTTATGGCTTCATGTCACCCGTTAGTTTAACCGGCCACTTTCATCTGGTTAGGCCCCGGCGCCCAGACAGAGAAGAGTTTCATTCAACTGTGGGTTTCATAAAATTTGTATCAAATAAAGAAGTGGCCCGTAGCACAACAAGACATGTTTTAGGCAGTTAATAAGGACTACTCTGCACAAGGGAGGGACAGGTCCTGTGGGATCCATGCCTGGTTCATCTTTATGAAGGTCAGCTTGTCCACGTTGGCTGTGGACAGGCGGCTGCGCTTGTCAGTAATGACGCCCCCTGCCGTGCTGAATACGCGTTCAGATAAAACGCTGGCCGCCGGGCAGGAAAGCACCTCCAAGGCATAACATGCTAACTCTGGCCACGTGGACAATTTGAAACCCAGTAGTTGAATGGGGCCGAACCATCCGTCAGGATGTGGAGAGTGTGCAGACATACTGTTCAACCATGTTAGTGAAATGCTGCCTCCTGCTAACACGTTCCGTATCAGGTGTCGGTGCAGATAGCTGTGGCGTGGAGACAAAACTTTTCCACATTTCTGCCATGCTAACCCTGCCCTCAGATGAGCTGGCCGTGACACAGCTGCGTTGGCGACCTCTTGCCACTCCTCTGCCTTCACCTTCCACCTGTTCCCCTGTGACATGTGGGAATGCTCTCAGAGCGCCTCTATCAGCGTGCGCTTGTACTCGCGCATCTTACGGTCGCGCTCAGTTCAGGAATTAAAGTGGGCACATTGTCTTTATACCGGGGATCCAGCAGGGTGGCCACCCAGTAGTCTGCACACGTTAAAGCGTGGGCAACTCTGCTGTCGTTGCGCAGGCATTGGAGCATATATTCGCTCATGTGGGCCAGGCTACCCATGGGTAAGGACAAGCTGTCCTCTGTGGGAGGCGTATCGTCATCGTCCACCGTATCCCCCAGCCACGCACCAGTGATGGGCCTGGGCTGCCACCCCGCTGTGAACTTGCGTCATCCTCGTCCCCCTCCACCTCCTCCTCCTCATCCTCCTCGTCCTCCAGTACAGTGCCTTGGCTGGCGACTTGTGAACCTGTCCTCTGCTGCTTAAACAAACCTCCCTCTGAGCCACTTCGAACAGACTGGCCCGAAAGTGTTAGAAAGCGAGCCCTCATCCTCCTCCTCCTCCTCCACCTGGGCCACCTCCTCTAACATCATTGCCTAAGTGTTTTCTCAAGGAGACATAGAAGTGGTATTGTAACGCTGATAACAGTGTCATCGCCACTGGCCATGTTGGTGGAGTACTCGAAACAGCGCAGCAGGGCACACAGGTCTCGCATGGAGGCCCAATCATTGGTGGTGAAGTGGTGCTGTTCGGCGAGTACGACTGACGCGAGCGTGCTGCAGCTGAAACTCCACTATGGCCTGCTGCTGCTCGCACAGTCTCTCCAGCATGTGCAAGGTGGAGTTCCACCGGGTGGGCACGTCGCATATGAGGCGGTGGCGGGAAGGCCGAGTTCCGCTGTAGCGCAGACAGGCGAGCAGCGGCAGGATGTGAGCGGCGGAGCGCGCACAGGCGGCCCGCACTTTATGCAGCAGCTCTGACATGTTGGGGTAGTGGTGAATGAACCTCTGCACCACCAAGTTCAGCACATGCGCCAGGCAAGGGATGTGCGTCAAACCGGCTAGTCCCAGAGCTGCCACGAGATTTCGCCCATTATCGCATACCACCAGGCCTGGCTTGAGGCCCACCGGCAGAAACCACTCGTCGGTCTGTTGTTCAATACCCCGCCACAACTCCTTTGCGCTGTGGGGCCTGTCCCCCAAACATATGAGTTTCAGAATGGCCTGCTGACGTTTACCCGGGCTGTGCTGAAGTTGGTGGTGAAGGTGTGTGGCTGACCGGATGAGCTGGTGGAAGCAGTGGAGGAGGAAGCCGAGTAGGAGGAGGAGGCTACAGGAGGCAGAGAATGATGCCCTGCGATCCTAGGGGCGGAAGGACGTGCGCCAAGGAACTGTCCGCCGGGGGCCCAGCCGCCACTACATTCATCCAGTGTGCAGTTAGTGAGATATAGCGTCCCTGGCCGTGCTTACTGGTCCACGTATCTGTGGTTAGGTGGACCTTGCCACAAATGGCGTTGCGCAGTGCACACTTGATTTTATCGGACACTTGCATGTGCAGGGAAGGCACGGCTGTCTTGGAAAGTAGTGGCGGCTGGGAACCACATACTGCGGGACAGCCATGGCCATCAGCTGTTTGAAGCTGTCTGTGTCCACCAGCCGGAATGACAGCATTTCAAAGGCCAGCAGTTTAGAAATGCTGGCGTTCAGGCCAAGAGGCTCGAGGGTGACTCGGGGAATTTGCGCTTCCTCTCTAAGGTTTGAGATATTGAGAGCTGAGCGCTGCTGTGTGATATAGTGGAGGCGCTAGTTGACGGTGGCGGTGGTGGTGGTGTCGGTGGCACATCCTCTGTTTGCTGCTCGGCAGGTGGCAGCATTCCTCTCGAGGCGGAAGCCGAGGCAGCAGCGGTAGAGGGAGCAGGGGAGCCTCAGCGAGTGCCTGGTTTTTAAGGTGTGTACCCCACTGCAGTTCATGCTTTGCATGTAGATGCCTGGTCATGCAGGTTGTGCTGAGGTTCAGAGCGTTAATGCCTCGCCTCAGGCTCTGATGGCAGAGCGTGCAAGTCACTCGGGTCTTGTCGGTAGGACATTGTTTAAGAAGTGCCATGCCAGGGAACTCTTTGAAGCTGCCTTTGTGGGGCTGGGTCCCTGTTAGCGATGTCCAGTAGCAGAGCAGAACTCTGGGGCGCGGCTCGTCTGCTTTGGCCCCCTGCTCCCTCTTTGGCTTCGCTGTTGTCTCGGTCTCACCACTACCTCTTCCTCTGAACTGTGAAAGTCATCGCCACGACCTTCAGTCCATGTGGGGTCTAAGACCTCATCGTCCTCTGCATCGTCTTCCACCCAGTCTCCCTCCTGACCTCCTCCTGTTCAGTCTGCACACTGCAAAAGACGGGCAGTGGGCACCTGTGTTTCGTCATCATCAGAGAGTCGGTGACTCTGCTGTGGTGGTATTCCCATGTCCTCTTCATCTGGAGACATAAGTGGTTGTGCGTCAGTGCATGGTATGTCTTCCTCCACTGGGGAAGGAGCTAGGTGGACGCCCTGGAAACCCTGGAAGCAGAGTCTTCAAACAGAAGAAGAGACTGCTGCATAACTTGTGGCTCAGACCGTTTCCCTGATATGCTTGGGGGTGATGTGACAGACTGATGGGCTTGGTTTTCAGGTGCCACCTGTGCGCTTTCCGCAGAAGACTGGGTGGAAGACAATGTGGTGAACGATGCTGGAAGCACTGTCGGCCACCCAATCGATTAATGCCTGTACCTGCTCAGGCCTTACCATCCCTAAGAGCGGCATTGGGCCCCACGAGATATTGCGGTACATTCTGCCGGCTAGTTGAGGAGTTGGTTCCCTACTGTGTGCGCCTGGGGCCGACGGCCACGTCCTCTACCAGCAACAGAGGCTCCACGGACACCACCACGACCGCGTCCTCGTCCCTTAATAGTATTTTTCTTCATTGTTGCGATTCAACTCGCACCACAATGAAATATATTATTTTATAAGCAAAATCCCCTCACTGGAATACTTTCAGTCTTTTGACTGTATGGATTACAGATGGAATGACTGTTATATGTGAGTACCGCTTTCTTTGACAGATTCTAGTATGGGTACATATATATTTTCCCAACCTGGGAGATTAGTTTGCTAATTCCAGATGTATGAAACGCAGGCCTAACTGTATCTAGTATATTGAGCGCCAGATAAACTAACTTGGCCTTTTTAAATAAAAAAATTCCCTCACTGGAATACTTTCAGTCTTTTGACTGTATGGATTACAGATGGAATGACTGTTATATGTGAGTACCGCTTTCTTTGACAGATTCTAGTATGGGTACATATATGTTTTCCCAACCTGAGCACGATTAGTTTGCTAATTCCAGATGTATGAAAGCATGAGCCTAACTGTATCTAGTATATTGAACGCCAGATAAACTAACTTGGCCTTTTTAAATAAAAAAAAATTCCCTCACTGGAATACTTTCAGTCTTTTGACTGTATGGATTACAGATGGAATGACTGTTATATGTGAGTACCGCTTTCTTTGACAGATTCTAGTATGGGTACATATATGTTTTCCCAACCCTGGCACATTAGTTTGCTAATTCCAGATGTATGAAACGCATGAGCCCTAACTGTATCTAGTATATTGAGCGCCAGATAAACTAACTTGGCCTTTTTTAAATAAAAAAAAATTCCCTCACTGGAATACTTTATGGCTTTTCACTGTATGGATTACAGGTGGACTGGTATTAGTAGGGAGTGACACAAGCACACCCAAGTCCCTGATGTAGGATTTCTATGGCACAGACCACTATTACAAGTGATTAATGGGCGTTGGGAGAGATTGTGCTGCAGCACTAGTCCCAAGATGGCCGCCGCCTATCAGCCCAGTAACATGTGCCACAAAATGGTCTGCACAACCTTTAAAAAAATAGCCTTGGACTGTGCTGCTAAATCGCTATTGGTCTGAATCCCAGGTGTAGATGTCTGACTTGTTTGGAGCTTTGGAATGCACACTGTGGCAGCTTCTGCTGCAGCACTACAGAGTCGCAAAATGGCGGCCGGCGGTCAGCTAGGTACATGTGGATGGAAAAATCACTCTGGCCACTCTAAAAATAGCCAATCCCTATCAAAAAAGCAGCTCAGCTGCAGTTGTTCAGATGAATCACAGGTGGAGGAGAGAAATTTGCTTCCAGTTATTCAATTATCCCTGCCTATTCTCGCCCTAGCATCAGCTGCGTCTATCCCTGTTCTATTCACATCGGGAGTGAGCACGTCCCGACGTGCGCACAAGCTTATAAAGAGGCTGAGTCACATGCTGCACTTGGCCAATCACAGCCTTGCCAATAGTAGGCATGGCTGCGATGGCATCTTAGGGCAAGTAGTATGATGCATGTTGATTGGCTGCTTTGCAGCCTTTCAAAAATGCGCCAAAATACATGCCGAGCAGACGAACCGAACCCGAACTTTTACGAAAAAGTTCGGGTTCGGGATCCATGTCACGAACACCCCAAAATTCAGTGCGGACCGAACTATGCTCGAACTGTTACGCTCAACACTAGCTATGTGTTAAGTACCTTACTTTGGCTGAAGTTTGCTATAAACAATCATGTTAATTTCTCTGCTGGAGTCTCCCCTTACTTTTGTGGTTAGAGGTTTTCATCTGCGCTTTCATTCTGGTTCTTCTGTCTCCTCATCTAACCCAGAAGCTGATAGGGTCTCGTCTGAACTGTGCACAGTTTGGAGCTCGAGGTTCAGTCGAACCCTAGCAAAAGCCCAAAACTTCTTTACAGATCAAAGCTAATAAGAAACGTTCAGGGGAAGGATTTTCAGGTTGTGGAGAAAGTCTGGCTATCATCTAAGAATTTGCCTCTTAAAGTGCCTTCACGAAGTTCACGCCACGCTTTATAGGTCCATATAAGGAATCAGTGAGATAATTAACCTGGTAGCTTTTGGGTTAAAATTGCCTGCTTCTTGTCACATCCATGATGTCTTTCATAAATCTCTGTTGAAAAAACACATTGCCCCTGTTGTCTCATCACAATCAGCTCCGCCACCGGTACTATAATGATTCAGTAGAGTTTGTTATTTCTAAGATTTTGGATGTCAGGAAGGTCCGTAACTTGTTGCAATACCTCGTGCACTGGAAGGATTATGGGCCCGAGGAGAAGGCCTGGGTGCCTGCCAAGGATGTCCATGCTCCCGAGACTTGTTAGGAAATTTCATGAGAACACCCTGAGACAACCGTCACCTGAGTCTTTGGGTCCGGTGGCCGCGTGAAAGGGCGGGTACTGTCATGGCGCGATCTAGGGGCGTGCGTCTGGAGTGCGCACGCGCATCATCAGCGTCTGGCGTCACCCAAACTACGTGATACTACTATCGTGCCCCCTGCGCGTCTGGAGCCGCATCCGTGTGAATTCTTGGCCCCTCTGGCTTCCTGTTTCAAAATGGCAGTCTGCTGGCCACAGATTGCCTGTTATTAAGATCTTCTCAGCTATCCTGCTGTTTGCATTTCCTGATCTCCTTGTGTTCCTGATTTCCCGGCTGCCTGCTCCTTCTGTTCTGATGCTCCATCCTGGTATTGACTTTGGCTCATTCCTGACTACTCTCCGCATGCTCCGTTTTGGTACCGTATAGTTCTCTTGAGCATTGACCCGGCTTGTCTGACTACTCTGTTTGTGGCTTTCTTGTCCTCACTGCACTTAGCTAAGTTTAGAGATTGTCGATCCATTTGTCCCTTGTTGCTAGGACTTGCGGGAGGCAAGTAGGCAGGGAGTGAGGGTGCAGTTCAGTGGTCACTTCATCCTCCCTCTCACATCATGATGTCTTCATAATCTCTGCTGAAAAGACATGTTACTCCTGTTGTTCCTTCACAGCCCGCTCCGCCGCCGGTACTGGTTAAAAATTCTGAGGAATTTGTGGTTTCAAAAATTTTGGATGTTAGGAGAGTCTGCAACTCTTTACAGTATCTGGTACACTGGAAAGTCTATGAACCGGAGGAAGGTCCTGGGTACCAGCTAAGGATATTCACTCCACTAGGTTGTCAAAAATTTCATTGGAACATCCTAATAAGCTGGGGCCTTGGGTCCAGTGACCGTGTGGAAGGGGGTACTGTTACGATGCGCTCTGTGTGTGGTTCAGAGAGGCGGGCACGGCCATAGCTGCCTTCGCATCCAGCGCACCCGCCGTCGCCCATTCCGTGGGAGCAAACTATGGCTGAGTGTCGAGCTGATTGCTCGGCTGTATGGAGTTACATTAAGTCAAGAGTCATGTGGCGCTGGCCATGTCTACATGACTCCACTGAATGCACTATTTAAACAGGCATCTGCTGGCCACAGATTGCATGTTATTGAGTCCCTTCCTGCAAGATATGCACCTGGTTTGTTTATTCCAGCTTGGCATCTGATTTCCCGTCCGTCTCATCCTCTGGTCTTGGCGTGCTCTCCTGGTTTGACTTAGCTGCTCGCGATTCTCTGCTTGCTCCTCTGGTACCGAGAGATGCTGTGCGGTGCGGAAGGAAGCGCGGTCGGGAAACCAGAAGCACTATGGAGTGCTTCTGTGGTGTTTTTGGGCGTGCCATATCACTACAAAAAAAAATAGAACATGTTCTATTTTTTACGGTGCGAGACGGATCACGGACCCATTCAAGTTGAATGGGTCTCGATTAAATCACGGCTTCGCCGCACGGATGTTGACCGTGCATTGGGGACTGCAATTGCCATGTGCATGAGGAGTTAAGGCTGAGCTGCAATGCCAAAATGTAGCTTTGTATAAGGATGGCACTGTTTCTGTAAAACTGTTGTGAACTAAAATGTAATTTTGCACAGTAAAACCATTTGACAGATTTCAGAATTCGAAAATGATGGCTGAACCTCAAAGACAAAATCAGAGAACATACTGGC
>JAKVIS010004432.1:0-14099 GCA_033119425.1 Bufotes viridis
CCATAGTCTCACTGCTCTTACAGTAAAGAGTCCATAGTCTCACTGCTCTTCCAGTAAAGAGTCCATAGTCTCACTGCTCTTACAGTAAAGAGTCCATAGTCTCACTGCTCTTACAGTAAAGAGTCCATAGTCTCACTGCTCTTACAGTATAGAGTCCATAGTATCACTGCTCTTACAGTAAAGAGTCCATAGTCTCACTGCTCTTACAGTATAGAGTCCATAGTCTCACTGCTCTTACAGTAAAGAGTCCATAGTCTCACTGCTCTTACAGTATAGAGTCCATAGTCTCACTGCTCTTACAGTAAAGAGTCCATAGTCTCACTGCTCTTACAGTATAGAGTCCATAGTCTCACTGCTCTTACAGTAAAGAGTCCATAGTCTCACTGCTCTTACAGTAAAGAGTCCATAGTCTCACTGCTCTTACAGTAAAGAGTCCATAGTCTCACTGCTCTTACAGTATAGAGTCCATAGTCTCACTGCTCTTACAGTAAAGAGTCCATAGTCTCACTGCTCTTACAGTATAGAGTCCATAGTCTCACTGCTCTTACAGTAAAGAGTCCATAGTCTCACTGCTCTTACAGTATAGAGTCCATAGTCTCACTGCTCTTACAGTATAGAGTCCATAGTCTCACTGCTCTTACAGTAAAGAGTCCATAGTCTCACTGCTCTTACAGTATAGAGTCCATAGTCTCACTGCTCTTACAGTATAGAGTCCATAGTCTCACTGCTCTTACAGTATAGAGTCCATAGTCTCACTGCTCTTACAGTACAGAGTCCATAGTCTCACTGCTCTTACAGTATAGAGTCCATAGTCTCACTGCTCTTACAGTAAAGAGTCCATAGTCTCACTGCTCTTACAGTAAAGAGTCCATAGTCTCACTGCTCTTACAGTATAGAGTCCATAGTCTCACTGCTCTTACAGTAAAGAGTCCATAGTCTCACTGCTCTTACAGTATAGAGTCCATAGTCTCACTGCTCTTACAGTAAAGAGTCCATAGTCTCACTGCTCTTACAGTATAGAGTCCATAGTCTCACTGCTCTTACAGTAAAGAGTCCATAGTCTCACTGCTCTTACAGTATAGAGTCCATAGTCTCACTGCTCTTACAGTAAAGAGTCCATAGTCTCACTGCTCTTACAGTATAGAGTCCATAGTCTCACTGCTCTTACAGTATAGAGTCCATAGTCTCACTGCTCTTACAGTAAAGAGTCCATAGTCTCACTGCTCTTACAGTAAAGAGTCCATAGTCTCACTGCTCTTACAGTAAAGAGTCCATAGTCTCACTGCTCTTACAGTATAGAGTCCATAGTCTCACTGCTCTTACAGTAAAGAGTCCATAGTCTCACTGCTCTTACAGTAAAGAGTCCATAGTCTCACTGCTCTTACAGTATAGAGTCCATAGTCTCACTGCTCTTACAGTAAAGAGTCCATAGTCTCACTGCTCTTACAGTATAGAGTCCATAGTCTCACTGCTCTTACAGTAAAGAGTCCATAGTCTCACTGCTCTTACAGTATAGAGTCCATAGTCTCACTGCTCTTACAGTAAAGAGTCCATAGTCTCACTGCTCTTACAGTATAGAGTCCATAGTCTCACTGCTCTTACAGTAAAGAGTCCATAGTCTCACTGCTCTTACAGTATAGAGTCCATAGTCTCACTGCTCTTACAGTAAAGAGTCCATAGTCTCACTGCTCTTACAGTATAGAGTCCATAGTCTCACTGCTCTTACAGTAAAGAGTCCATAGTCTCACTGCTCTTACAGTATAGAGTCCATAGTCTCACTGCTCTTACAGTAAAGAGTCCATAGTCTCACTGCTCTTACAGTATAGAGTCCATAGTCTCACTGCTCTTACAGTATAGAGTCCATAGTCTCACTGCTCTTACAGTAAAGAGTCCATAGTCTCACTGCTCTTACAGTAAAGAGTCCATAGTCTCACTGCTCTTACAGTATAGAGTCCATAGTCTCACTGCTCTTACAGTATAGAGTCCATAGTCTCACTGCTCTTACAGTAAAAGAGTCCATAGTCTCACTGCTCTTACAGTAAAGAGTCCATAGTCTCACTGCTCTTACAGTAAAGAGTCCATAGTCTCACTGCTCTTACAGTATAGATTCTATAGTCTCACTGCTCTTACAGTATATAGTCCACAGTCTCACTGCTCTTACAGTAGAGAGTCCATAGTCTCACTGCTCTTACAGTAAAGAGTCCATAGTCTCACTGCTCTTACAGTAAAGAGTCCATAGTCTCACTGCTCTTACAGTATAGAGTCCATAGTCTCACTGCTCTTACAGTAAAGAGTCCATAGTCTCACTGCTCTTACAGTAAATAGTCCATAGTCTCACTGCTCTTACAGTAAAGAGTCCATAGTCTCACTGCTCTTACAGTATATAGTCCACAGTCTCACTGCTCTTACAGTAGAGAGTCCATAGTCTCACTGCTCTTACAGTAAAGAGTCCATAGTCTCACTGCTCTTACAGTAAAGTGTCCATAGTCTCACTGCTCTTACAGTAAAGAGTCCATAGTCTCACTGCTCTTACAGTAAAGAGTCCATAGTCTCACTGCCCCTACAATAAAGAGTCCATAGTCTCACTGCTCTTACAGTAAAGAGTCCATAGTCTCACTGCTCGTACAGTAAAGAGTCCATAGTCTCACTGCTCTTACAGTACAGAGTCCATAGTCTCACTGCTCTTACAGTAAAGAGTCCATAGTCTCACTGCTCTTACAGTAAAGAGCCCATAGTATCACTGCTCTTACAGTAAAGAGTCCATAGTCTCACTGCTCTTCCAATAAAGAGTCCATAGTCTCACTGCTCTTACAGTAAAGAGTCCATAGTCCCACTGCTCTTACAGTAAAGAGTCCATAGTCTCACTGCTCTTACAGTATAGAGTCCATAGTATCACTGCTCTTCCAATAAAGAGTCCTTAGTCTCACTGCTCTTACAGTAAAGAGTCCATAGTCCCACTGCTCTTACAGTAAAGAGTCCATAGTCTCACTGCTCTTCCAGTATAGAGTCCATAGTCTCACTGCTCTTACAGTAAAGAGTCCATAGTCTCACTGCTCTTACAGTATAGAGTCCATAGTCTCACTGCTCTTACATTAAAGAGTCCATAGTCTCACTGCTCTTACAGTAAAGAGTCCATAGTCTCACTGCTCTTCCAATAAAGAGTCCATAGTCTCACTGCTCTTACAGTATAGAGTCCATAGTCTCACTGCTCTTACAGTGAAGAGTCCATAGTCTCACTGCTCTTACAGTAAAGAGTCCTTAGTCTCACTGCTCGTACAGTAAAGAGTCCATAGTCTCACTGCTCTTACAGTACAGAGTCCATAGTCTCACTGCTCCCACAGTAAAGAGTCCATAGTCTCACTGCTCTTACAGTAAAGAGCCCATAGTATCACTGCTCTTACAGTAAAGAGTCCATAGTCTCACTGCTCTTACAGTAAAGAGTCCATAGTCTCACTGCTCTTACAGTAAAGAGTCCATAGTCTCACTGCTCTTACAGTATAGATTCCATAGTCTCACTGCTCTTACAGTATATAGTCCACAGTCTCACTGCTCTTACAGTAGAGAGTCCATAGTCTCACTGCTCTTACAGTAAAGAGTCCATAGTCTCACTGCTCTTACAGTAAAGAGTCCATAGTCTCACTGCTCTTACAGTATAGAGTCCATAGTCTCACTGCTCTTACAGTAAAGAGTCCATAGTCTCACTGCTCTTACAGTAAATAGTCCATAGTCTCACTGCTCTTACAGTAAAGAATCCATAGTCTCACTGCTCTTACAGTATATAGTCCACAGTCTCACTGCTCTTACAGTAGAGAGTCCATAGTCTCACTGCTCTTACAGTAAAGAGTCCATAGTCTCACTGCTCTTACAGTAAAGAGTCCATAGTCTCACTGCTCTTACAGTAAAGAGTCCATAGTCTCACTGCTCTTACAGTAAAGAGTCCATAGTCTCACTGCCCCTACAATAAAGAGTCCATAGTCTCACTGCACTTACAGTAAAGAGTCCATAGTCTCACTGCTCGTACAGTAAAGAGTCCATAGTCTCACTGCTCTTACAGTACAGAGTCCATAGTCTCACTGCTCTTACAGTAAAGAGTCCATAGTCTCACTGCTCTTACAGTAAAGAGTCCATAGTCTCACTGCTCTTACAGTAAAGAGTCCATAGTCTCACTGCTCTTACAGTAAAGAGTCCATAGTCTCACTGCTCCTACAGTAAAGAGTCCATAGTCTCACTGCTCTTACAGTAAAGAGTCCATAGTCTCACTGCTCTTACAGTAAAGAGTCCATAGTCTCACTGCTCTTACAGTAAAGAGTCCATAGTCTCACTGCTCTTACAGTATAGAGTCCATAGTCTCACTGCTCTTACAGTATAGAGTCCATAGTCTCACTGCTCTTACAGTAAAGAGTCCATAGTCTCACTGCTCTTACAGTAAAGAGTCCATAGTCTCACTGCTCTTACAGTATAGAGTCCATAGTCTCACTGCTCTTACAGTAAAGAGTCCATAGTCTCACTGCTCTTACAGTATAGAGTCCATAGTCTCACTGCTCTTACAGTAAAGAGTCCATAGTCTCACTGCTCTTACAGTAAAGAGTCCATAGTCTCACTGCTCTTACAGTAAAGAGTCCATAGTCTCACTGCTCTTACAGTATAGAGTCCATAGTCTCACTGCTCTTACAGTAAAGAGTCCATAGTCTCACTGCTCTTACAGTATAGAGTCCATAGTCTCACTGCTCTTACAGTAAAGAGTCCATAGTCTCACTGCTCTTACAGTAAAGAGTCCATAGTCTCACTGCTCTTACAGTATAGAGTCCATAGTCTCACTGCTCTTACAGTAAAGAGTCCATAGTCTCACTGCTCTTACAGTAAAGAGTCCATAGTCTCACTGCTCTTACAGTAAAGAGTCCATAGTCTCACTGCTCTTACAGTATAGAGTCCATAGTCTCACTGCTCTTACAGTAAAGAGTCCATAGTCTCACTGCTCTTACAGTAAAGAGTCCATAGTCTCACTGCTCTTACAGTAAAGAGTCCATAGTCTCACTGCTCTTACAGTAAAGAGTCCATAGTCTCACTGCTCTTACAGTAAAGAGTCCATAGTCTCACTGCTCTTACAGTAAAGAGTCCATAGTCTCACTGCTCTTACAGTAAAGAGTCCATAGTCTCACTGCTCTTACAGTATAGAGTCCATAGTCTCACTGCTCTTACAGTAAAGAGTCCATAGTCTCACTGCTCTTACAGTAAAGAGTCCATAGTCTCACTGCTCTTACAGTAAAGAGTCCATAGTCTCACTGCTCTTACAGTAAAGAGTCCATAGTCTCACTGCTCTTACAGTAAAGAGTCCATAGTCTCACTGCTCTTACAGTAAAGAGTCCATAGTCTCACTGCTCTTACAGTATAGAGTCCATAGTCTCACTGCTCTTACAGTAAAGAGTCCATAGTCTCACTGCTCTTACAGTAAAGAGTCCATAGTCTCACTGCTCTTACAGTAAAGAGTCCATAGTCTCACTGCTCTTACAGTAAAGAGTCCATAGTCTCACTGCTCTTACAGTATAGAGTCCATAGTCTCACTGCTCTTACAGTAAAGAGTCCATAGTCTCACTGCTCTTACAGTAAAGAGTCCATAGTCTCACTGCTCTTACAGTAAAGAGTCCATAGTCTCACTGCTCTTCCAGTAAAGAGTCCATAGTCTCACTGCTCTTACAGTAAAGAGTCCATAGTCTCACTGCTCTTACAGTAAAGAGTCCATAGTCTCACTGCTCTTACAGTAAAGAGTCCATAGTCTCACTGCTCTTACAGTAAAGAGTCCATAGTCTCACTGCTCTTACAGTAAAGAGTCCATAGTCTCACTGCTCTTACAGTAAAGAGTCCATAGTCTCACTGCTCTTACAGTAAAGAGTCCATAGTCTCACTGCTCTTACAGTATAGAGTCCATAGTCTCACTGCTCTTACAGTAAAGAGTCCATAGTCTCCACTGCTCTTACAGTAAAGAGTCCATAGTCTCACTGCTCTTACAGTATAGAGTCCATAGTCTCACTGCTCTTACAGTATAGAGTCCATAGTCTCACTGCTCTTACAGTAAAGAGTCCATAGTCTCACTGCTCTTACAGTATAGAGTCCATAGTCTCACTGCTCTTACAGTAAAGAGTCCATAGTCTCACTGCTCTTACAGTATAGAGTCCATAGTCTCACTGCTCTTACAGTAAAGAGTCCATAGTCTCACTGCTCTTACAGTAAAGAGTCCATAGTCTCACTGCTCTTACAGTAAAGAGTCCATAGTCTCACTGCTCTTACAGTATAGAGTCCATAGTCTCACTGCTCTTACAGTAAAGAGTCCATAGTCTCACTGCTCTTACAGTATAGAGTCCATAGTCTCACTGCTCTTACAGTAAAGAGTCCATAGTCTCACTGCTCTTACAGTATAGAGTCCATAGTCTCACTGCTCTTACAGTAAAGAGTCCATAGTCTCACTGCTCTTACAGTAAAGAGTCCATAGTCTCACTGCTCTTACAGTATAGAGTCCATAGTCTCACTGCTCTTACAGTAAAGAGTCCATAGTCTCACTGCTCTTACAGTAAAGAGTCCATAGTCTCACTGCTCGTACAGTAAAGAGTCCATAGTCTCACTGCTCTTACAGTACAGAGTCCATAGTCTCACTGCTCTTACAGTAAAGAGTCCATAGTCTCACTGCTCTTACAGTAAAGAGTCCATAGTCTCACTGCTCTTACAGTAAAGAGTCCATAGTCTCACTGCTCTTCCAATAAAGAGTCCATAGTCTCACTGCTCTTACAGTAAAGAGTCCATAGTCTCACTGCTCTTACAGTAAAGAGTCCATAGTCTCACTGCTCTTACAGTAAAGAGTCCATAGTCTCACTGCTCTTACAGTAAAGAGTCCATAGTCTCACTGCTCTTACAGTAAAGAGTCCATAGTCTCACTGCTCTTACAGTAAAGAGTCCATAGTCTCACTGCTCTTACAGTAAAGAGTCCATAGTCTCACTGCTCTTACAGTAAAGAGTCCATAGTCTCACTGCTCTTACAGTATAGAGTCCATAGTCTCACTGCTCTTACAGTAAAGAGTCCATAGTCTCACTGCTCTTACAGTAAAGAGTCCATAGTCTCACTGCTCTTACAGTAAAGAGTCCATAGTCTCACTGCTCTTACAGTATAGAGTCCATAGTCTCACTGCTCTTACAGTAAAGAGTCCATAGTCTCACTGCTCTTACAGTATAAGAGTCCATAGTCTCACTGCTCTTACAGTATAGAGTCCATAGTCTCACTGCTCTTACAGTATAGAGTCCATAGTCTCACTGCTCTTACAGTATAGAGTCCATAGTCTCACTGCTCTTACAGTAAAGAGTCCATAGTCTCACTGCTCTTACAGTATAGAGTCCATAGTCTCACTGCTCTTACAGTATAGAGTCCATAGTCTCACTGCTCTTACAGTAAAGAGTCCATAGTCTCACTGCTCTTACAGTATAGAGTCCATAGTCTCACTGCTCTTACAGTATAGAGTCCATAGTCTCACTGCTCTTACAGTATAGAGTCCATAGTCTCACTGCTCTTACAGTGAAGAATCCTTTCTATGTTTGTGTACAAACCTTTCTTTCCTCCAGACGCAGAGGATGTCCCCTCGTCACAGTCACAGTCCTGGGGATAAATAGATGATGGGAGAGATCTCTGTACTGACCCCCTGATATATTTATACATAGTTATTAGATCTCCCTCAGTCAGTCTTTTTTCTAAAGTGAATAACCCTAATTTTGATAACCTTCAGGGTACTGTAGATCCCTCATTCCAGTTATTACTTTAGTTGCCCTCCTCTGAACCCTCTCCAGCTCTGCTATGTCTGTCTTGTTCACAGGAGCCCAGAACTGTACACAGTACTCCATGTGTGGTCTGACCAGTGATTTGTAAAGTGGTAGGACTATGTTCTCATCACGGGCATCTATGCCCCTTTGATGCAACCCATTATCTTATTGGCCTTGGCAGTAGCTGCCTGACACTGGTTTTTGCAGCTTAATTTGCTGTTTATTAAAAATTCCTAGATCCTTTTCCATGTCAGTGTTACCAGTGTTTTACCATTTAATATGTACGGGTGACTTGCATTATTCCTTCCTATGTGCATAACTTTACATTTGTCAGTGTTAAACCTCATCTGCCATTTCTCTGCCCAAGCCTCCAATCTATCCAGATCCTTCTGTAGCAGAAAACTGTCCTCTGTAGTGTATATATACAGTATACTGTCCTCTGTAGTATAGTATATTGCACAGTATACTGTCCTCTGTAGCATATATATACAGTATACTGTCCTCTGTAGTATATATACGGTATACTGTCCTCTGTAGTGTATATACATGTATACTGTCCTCTGTAGTATATATACAGTATACTGTCCTCTGTAGTATATATATACAGTATACTGTCCTCTCGTAGTATATATATATACAGTATACTGTCCTCTGTAGTAGTATATATATCAGTATACTGTCCTCTGTAGTATATATACAGTATACTGTCCTCTGTAGTTATATATACAGTATAACTGTCCTCTGTAGTATATATATACAGTATACTGTCCTCTGTAGTATATATATACAGTATACTGTCCTCTGTAGTATATATACAGTATACTGTCCTTCTGTATATGTATATATATACAGTATACTGTCCTCTGTAGTATATATATACAGTATACTGTCCTCTGTACTATATATATACAGTATACTGTCCTCTCTGTAGTATATATATACAGTATACTGTCCTCTGTAGTATATATACAGTATACTGTCCTCTGTAGTATATATATACAGTATACTGTCCTCTGTAGTATATATACATAGTATACTGTCCTCTGTAGTATATATACAGTATACTGTCCTCTGTAGTGTATATATACAGTATACTGTCCTCTGTAGTAGTATATACAGTATACTGTCCTCTGTAGTATATATACAGTATACTGTCCTCTGTAGTATATATACAGTATACTGTCCTCTGTAGTATATATACAGTATACTGTCCTCTGTAGTATATATACTAGTATACTGTCCTCTGTAGTGTATATATACAGTATACTGTCCTCTGTAGTATATATATAGTATAATGTCCTCTGTAGTATATACAGTACACTGTCCTCTGTAGTATATATACAGTATAATGTCCTCTGTAGTATATATGTACAGTATACTGTCCTCTGTAGTATATATACATGTATACTGTCCTCTGTAGTATATATATACAGTATACTGTCCTCTGTAGTATATATACAGTATACTGTCCTCTGTAGTATACTATACAGTATACTGTCCTCTGTAGTATATATACAGTATACTGTCCTCTGTAGTGTATATATACAGTATACTGTCCTCTGTAGTATATATACAGTATACTGTCCTCTGTAGTATATATACAGTATACTGTCCTCTGTAGTATATATACAGTATACTGTCCTTCTGTAGTATATATACAGTATACTGTCCTCTGTAGTGTATATATACAGCATACTGTCCTCTGTAGTGTATATATACAGTATAATGTCCTCTGTAGTGTATATATACAGTATACTGTCCTCTGTAGTATATATACAGTATACTGTCCTCTGTAGTATATATACAGTATACTGTCCTGTAGTATATATACAGTATACTGTCCTCTGTAGTATATATATACAGTATACTGTCCTCTGTAGTATTATATACAGTATACTGTCCTCTGTAGTATATATACAGTATACTGTCCTCTGTAGTATATATACAGTATACTGTCCTCTGTAGTATATATATACAGTATACTGTCCTCTGTAGTATAATATACAGTATACTGTCCTCTGTAGTATATATACAGCATACTGTCCTCTGTAGTATATATACAGTATACTGTCCTCTGTAGTATATATATCAGTATACTGTCCTCTGTAGTATATATACAGCATACTGTCCTCTGTAGTATATATACAGTATACTGTCCTCTGTAGTATATTATACAGTATACTGTCCTCTGTAGTATATATACAGTATACTGTCCTCTGTAGTATATATATACAGTATACTGTCCTCTGTAGTATATATATACAGTATACTGTCCTCTGTAGTATATATATCAGTATACTGTCCTCTGTAGATATATATACAGTATACTGTCCTCTGTAGTGTATATATACAGTATACTGTCCTCTGTAGTATATATCAGTATACTGTCCTCTGTAGTATATATACAGTATACTGTCCTCTGTAGTATATATACAGTATACTGTCCTCTGTAGTATATATACAGTATACTGTCCTCTTCAGTGTTAATTACTTTACACAGTTTAGTGTCATCTGCAAAATATATATGTTACTGTGCAGGCCTTCTACAAGATCATTAATAAATATATTGAAGAGAATAGGCCGAATACTGTCCTCTGTAGCGTATATACAGTATACTGTCCTCTGTAGCATATATACAGTGTACTGTCCCCTGTAGTGTATATCACAGTATACCGTCACTCTTCAGTACTGATACTACCTATGGCTACCTCACGTAGTGATATACCCCTGCAGTACTGACCTCTGCAGGTATCCCACTATGTGACAGTGACCCTCCAGTACTGACCCCTGAGGTACCCCACTAGTGACAGTGACCCCTCCAGTACTGACCCCTGAGGTACCCCACTAGTGACAGTGACCCCTCCAGTACTGACCCTGAGGTACCCCACTAGTGACAGTGACCCTCCAGTACTGACCCCTGAGGTACCCCACTAGTGACAGTGACCCTCCAGTACTGGACCCCTGAGGTACCCCACTAGTGACAGTGACCCTCCAGTACTGACCCCTGAGGTACCCCACTAGTGACAGTGACCCCTCCAGTACTGACCCCTGAGGTACCCCACTAGTGACAGTGACCCCTCCAGTACTGACCCCCTGAGGTACCCCACTAGTGACAGTGACCCTCCAGTACTGACCCCTGAGGTACCCCACTAGTGACAGTGACCCTCCAGTACTGACCCCTGAGGTACCCCACTAGTGACAGTGACCCTCCAGTACTGACCCCTGAGGTACCCCACTAGTGACAGTGACCCTCCAGTACTGACCCCTGAGGTACCCCACTAGTGACAGTGACCCTCCAGTACTGACCCCTGAGGTACCCCACTAGTGACAGTGACCCCTCCAGTACTGACCCCTGAGGTACCCCACTAGTGACAGTGACCCTCCAGTACTGACCCCTGAGGTACCCCACTAGTGACAGTGACCCTCCAGTACTGACCCCTGAGGTACCCCACTAGTGACAGTGACCCAATCTGGAGTGTGTACCGCTAATAACCCCCTCTGTTTTCTGTCACTCAGCCAGTTACTTACCCACATACAGACATTTTCTCCCAGTCCGAGCATCCTCATTTTATATACTAACCTTTTATGAGGTACAGTGTCAGATGCTTTGGAGAAGTCCAGATATACGACATCCACTGATTCGCCGCTGTCAAGTCTAGAACTTACCTCCTCATAGAAGACTGATTAAATTTAGTTTGGCATGACCGATCTCTCATGAAGCCATGCTGATATGGCGGTATTTGCTTATTTTCATTGAGATACTCCAAAATAGCATCTCTCAGAAACCCTTCAAACAGTTTACCAACAACAGATGTTAAACTTACCGCCTATAATTTCCAGGCTCTGTTTTTGGACCCTTGAATATTGGCACCACATTTGCTATGCGCCAATCCTGTGGAACATTCCCTGTCAGTATAGAGTCCGTAAATATCAGAAATAAAGGTCTGCTATGACATCACTTAATTCCTCTTAGGATACGGGGGTGTATGCCATCTGGTCCTGGCGATTTGTCTATTTTAATCTTTTAGGTCGCTGTTGTACTTCTTACTGGGGTCAGACAGGGACCCAACACGGTTGTCTTTTTGCAACCGCCTCTCTGCTGAACAAGTGATGAGGAGTAGGAGCATCAGGAGCAATAGACGACATTGAAGTCAATGGCAAGGAACAACATCTACTTTCTGCTGACGCTAAGCGCCGGGACTGCTGGAGAGAGGGTGCGATCCGGGTGGGGATGCAGCAGTTTCTGCATCAGGCTGTAACATTGAATGAGTGGCATGGTTTTCCCATGCCACTTTATGGTGATGCTGCATGTGTTGAAGCAGGGTTGTCCTCACCTTCTGCCCACATATTCTGCATATGGCCATGCTAACGTCCCCAGCGACTCTGATGAAAATTCCCCGCTGCCAAGTATGACATTTTACCTCCACCACTTCATCTGGCTTTCACGCTGATGGGATACATCATCATCTACATCTGTTTGGTTGTCACTTGTGTCACCCTCACCTGTCTCTTGTGCATGTCCCTGACCTTTCACAGCATATGCTCCTTCCTGACTGTCATTATCGGTAGTTGCTCGCCTAGAGGAGGCTGCAGTGGACCCTCTCCAAGTTTGGGCTGGCCTGTAACTGTTGACTCACTAAGCTCATCCCGCTAAAAGTGGAGCAGAGACGGCAGCTACCATTACTTTGCTAACAAACTGAGCAGCAAAAGCAAGAAGCAGGTTCAGGACAAGGTAAGGGCATAGAGGTTGTTCCTAGGCCATGCCAACTAAGCCTGGTGTCAGAGGAACCCACCGACTCCTGGCTGTGTGTGTCTTTGTCACCTGAGATAATGTTAATTCAACCATTCCAATACAGCTGTATTTTTGGTCAAAACATGACCGCTGGACGACAGTGGCAGCTCTGGACCAGCCACCCACCCCCCTTCTTCTGCTGCTACTTGTACCAGCTACAGCAACAGTTTTGCCACTACCAGTTCCCTTTAAGGGCCTGTCACCAGTCTGTTGGCCACAGTGGACAGTAACTGAATCAGTAATGTAACAGAGTAACGGGATGGTGGCAGCAGGTGAACAAGACGCAGACAGCGATATATTACAACCGCCTCTAATACTGAGGCACAGTAAATCTATATATAAACTAACAGAGTAACGGGGATGGTGGCAGCAGGTGAACAAGATGCAGACAGCGATATATTACACCGCCCTCTAAAACTGAGGCACAGTAATTCTATATATAAACTAACAGAGTAACGGGGATGGTGGCAGCAGGTAAACAAGATGCAGACAGCGATATATTACACCGCCCTCTAATACTGAGGCACAGTAATTCTATATATAAACTAACAGAGTAACGGGGATGGTGGCAGCAGGTGAACAAAGATGCAGACAGCGATATATTACACCGCCCTCTAATACTGAGGCACAGTAATTCTATATATAAACTAACAGAGTAACGGGGATGGTGGCAGCAGGTGAACAAGATGCAGACAGCGATATATTACACCGCCCTCTAATACTGAGGCACAGTCATTCTACATATAAAACTAACAGAGTAACGGGGATGGTGGCAGCAGGTGAACAAGATGCAGACAGCGATATATTACACCACCCTCTAATACTGAGGCACAGTAATTCTACATATAAACTAACAGAGTAACAGGGATGGCGGCAGCAGGTGAACAAGATGCAGACAGTGATATATTACACCGCCCTCTAATACTGAGGCACAGTTATTCTATATATAAACTAACAGAGTAACGGGGATGGTGGCAGCAGGTGAACAAGATGCAGACAGCGATATATTAGACCGCCCTCTAATACTGAGGCACAGTAATTCTATATATAAACTAAACAGAGTAACGGGGATGGTGGCAGCAGGTGAACAAGATGCAGACAGTGATATATTAGACCGCCCCTCTAATACTGAGGCACAGTAATTCTATATATAAAACTAACAGAGTAACGGGGGATGGTGGCAGCAGGTGAACAAGATGCAGACAGCGATATATTACACCGCCCTCTAATACTGAGGCACAGTAATTCTATATATAAACTAACAAGAGTAACGGGGATGGTGGCAGCAGGTGAACAAGATGCAGACAGCGATATATTACACCGCCCTCTAATACTGAGGCACAGTAATTCTATATATAAACCAACAGAGTAACGGGGATGGTGGCAGCAGGTGAACAAGATGCAGGCAGCGATATATTACACCGCCCTCTAATACTGAGGCACAGTAATATCTATATATAAACTAACAGAGTAACGGGGATGGTGGGCAGCAGGTGAAACAAGATGC
>JAKVIS010004433.1:0-14053 GCA_033119425.1 Bufotes viridis
ATGGCCAAGAAATGCTAATGAGCAATATAGCAGTATCTGCCTTGTTTGTAAACTAAAACACAATTTGCATAGCTTTCCCATAGTCCCATGTTATGCAAATGAGTTTATATGACAATACAGAATAGAAAGATTATAAAGTTAGTCTTTAAACAATTGCAAAATCAAAAAAAAACTATGCAGCCTTCCTAATCATTGAGATGAGAGCTAGGTGGCATATTTAAAAAAAAAATATATATATATTTTTGTCACCCTAATGATAATCATCTATGTGCACAGGTCCCCCTAGATACCTAACACTAAACAGACAATTTTCCTTTTGGAAAAACTGGTTAAAACACAGGCTGCCTTGCTAAGGTATGCTGATGATCTGTCTGTCTGATGGATTGTTGGTCCTGCATATACCTGGTGCTTGGTGGCCATAGGGGAGAACTGTTCTGTGTTGGTAATTGGATGTTTTATGTAATAATACAAACAACAACAACAATAATAACTAGAAAGTGCTGTTTTAGAAGAAACCACAGGATGTTGGCTTGGAATATGATTGGCTGTTTGTGGCTCCACCTACTTTCTTGAATTTTAATGCCAGTCCTCAAGTGACCAACTGTGCCAAGTTTGAAGTCTGTGCCAATAACAGGCTACGAGCTGTGGCAGTTTTACATTTTCCCATTTAAACCAATTGCTAAAATTTGATTCGCTGATATAGACTCCGCCCACTTTTAACAATTTTGACCCCAATGACCCACGGTGCCAAGTTTGGGTATTCTCGTTTAAATACTGTGAGAATGGCAGCTTTTTAAAGTTTTCCCATTGAAGTCAATAGGGAAAATCTGATTGGTTGTTGTTAGCTCCGCCCACTTTTTCTAATTTGAATTTGACGTAACCTACCACCTGATTTCTGCAATTTGAAGCCCCTGACATCAAAAATTTGAGAATTGCAGCATTTTTGGAAGTTAAAATTTTTCAAATTTTCACATTTTTCACACTCAAAGAAATCTGATTGGTTGATTTTGGCCCCGCCCACTTTTCAGAATTCTAATCCCAGTCCTCCAATGACCAACCGTGCCAAGTTTGAAGACTGTGCCAATAACCGTCTACGAGCAGCGGCAGTTTAAAATTTTCCCATTTAAACAAATTGCTGAAATTTGATTGGCCGATTTAGACTCCGCCCACTTATAAAAATTTTGACCCCAGTCACCCAATGACCCACGGTGCCAAGTTTGGGTATTCTCGTTTAAATACTGTGAGAATGGTAGCTTTTTAAAGTTTTCCCATTGAAGTCAATAGGGAAAATCTGATTGGTTGTAGCTCCGCCCACTTTTTAATGTCCCCAAGTGACCCAAGTTTGGTGAGTTTCACTCCGAAGCTGTATGAGTGACAAACGTTTGCATTTTTCCAATAAAACTCTATGGGAAAAAAAGAGGTTTTCGTGGGCCCGTCCCAGGGGCCCGGAGGGTGGGATCGGTTAACAAAGCACAAGCAAGGTACTCGGGTGGGTGCCGACCAAGTCTGCAAAGTTTGGAATTTGCACTCCTAAAAATGTGGGAGTAGCAATTTCAACGTCTTATTACAGTCAATGGGGAGATTTTGATTGGTTCTGTGTGGCCCCGCCCACTTTTTGGGGTCCACAAAATGTGCCAAAAATTTTCGGGCTGACCCCATGACTAAGTGACCCAAGTTTGGTGACTTTAACTCTAAATCTGTTTGAGTGACAAAAGTTTACATTTTTCCAATGAAAGTCTATAGGAAAAATGGGATCTTCGGGGGCCCGCCCCAGGGGCCCGGAGGGTGGGATCGGTTAAAAAAGCACAAGCAACCTATTCGGGTATGTGCCGAACAAGTGTGCAAAGTTTGGTAATCCTAAAACTGTGGGAGGAGTAGCGTATAGAAATTTGCTAAATTTTCATTGGCCGTTGGTAGCTCCGCCCACTTTGGGGTGTCCCCTCAAATTTACCCATTTATTCGGGTTGACACCAACAATATGTGATCCAAGTTTGGGGAGCGTAGCTTCAAAATTGTGCGAGTGGGAGCGATTTGAAAATTTTCCCTGTCAAAGTAAAAGGAAAAAGTGGGTGTTCGGGGCCCGCCCCAGGGCCCCGAGGTTGGGATCGCTTAATAAAGCACAAGCAACGTACTTCGCTATAGGCCGAAAAAGTGTGGAAAGTTTGGGGTCTGTAGCACAAAAACTGTAGGAGTAGCGTTTAGAAAAACAGGGGGCGGAGAAGAATAATAATAATAATAATAATAATAATAAGCTGAAATAATCGAATAACAATATGTTGGCTTTGACAAGCCAACATAATAATTTTGTCTTTGTCTGTTTTATAAAGGACAAAAATTATGAATAAAAACGTTTTATAGACATTATGCAAAGACAGTGTTTGATGATAATAGCATAGTTTTTCTGAGATCAAGGATCCTAATATAGGACTATATATATTTATATATATATATTTCTATAGGGTAAAACAGCCTGTCCCTTTAAGGTGTAATACTCAATCAAACTTAATGATTTTCCTAGTCTATGACGTAAAGTCATAGTTTTATTAAAGACACGGAGGCGAGTATTGCTATCTCTTCCTTTACTGTCCACCAATAGCAGCAAAGAGAAAATTTACATAAACATAACAACCAAGGACCCTCCCCTATCAGATCCTATAACAAGCAGCTCCTCTTCTGCAACTTCCTCTTTCTTTGTAACCGTGACACCAACATCTTCATCGGAACTGGAACTGGAACCGGCACTGGACCCGAACAACGACCACCATTCCGTTCGTCAAACCGAAGAAACGAGCCAACCTGGCTAACTCATCTGAAAACTCAAAACGAAGTATAACTCCAGACACCGCGGAAAGTCAACCTGAAACAGAGTAAATAATATAGCCAGTGTAAGAGTCATGCAGAAAAATGGCACACATAGTGCCCAAGACGGCAGTAAATCCTAAGGCCGCAATAGATATCATAAAGAAATAAATGTCTAAGAACATAACAATATGTAATAAATAACTATAACTTACAGTAGAGATATAAGCAAAACAACAAATCGGGCGGGAAGATAACCAGGGCGGGCAATACTCGCCTCCGTGTCTTTAATAAAACTATGACTTTACGTCATAGACTAGGAAAATCATTAAGTTTTACCTCAAGACACGGAGGCTCATATTGCAAGTTCAAAGCTGATCAATAATGGACGAGAAAACATGAGGAGGCGGCCGAAAGTAAAATTCCCTAAACGTAGTGGCCCTAGACCAATCGGCCAAACGCAAAATGTCTTCCAAGCGAGCCCCCGAAATAGCCAGGGAAGTGGCCGTAGCGCTCCTGGCCGAATGAGCGGTAAAGACTGCCGTGTCAATACCCGAAAGGGACATGATCCACTTCATCCAGCGCGCCAAAGTCGGACTAGAAACCGGTCCAAACGGATGGCGAATAGAGAGGAACAGCTGTGGGACATCCGAAGAGCGATGAGCTCGAGTCCGCAACTCATATTCCTTCAAGCAGGCCACCGGACAGAGTGTCGGAGTAGACGGAAAACAAGGATAGGACACTGATCTGATATTGGTCTTGGTGCGGCGCGAGATGTTAAACGTAACACCTTCAGGAGAGAAAGACCTAGCGTCGTGATCCAGAGCCCTGACATCCGAGACCCTCTTACAAGAAATTAGACAAAAGAGGGTCAGCAATTTAGCCGACAGTTGACGGAGAGAAAGGGCCGCGTTGTCTGGCCACGCGGAGAGAAAGGAAAGGACTAAGGAAACATCCCACGTAGTGGTAAAGCGTGGCCGGGGAGGACGAGCCAAACGCGAGCCACGTAACAAGCGCGAAACTGAAGGATGTTGTCCAGCCGGGACCCCGTCAAAACCCTGATGAGTAGAGGAGATTGCCGAACGGAACAGGTTAATAGTCCTGTAGGCTTTCCCTGCTTCGAAGAGAGACGTAAGGAATTGTAAGAGGTGAGTTACAGGCGCCGAAATGGGATACAGGTCCCGTTCCAGGCACCAGCTAACCCAAGTTCCCCAGGCTGCCCGATAAGATTTTCGGGTGCCGGGAGCCCAGGCATTGTCCAGGAGGCGTCTAGTTGCCTCCGAAATGCCCTCGACCTCTCCGGGTGTCCTGAGATTCGGCACGCCAGAAGTTGAAGCGAGCCGTCGATCAATAGGGGATGTAGAATGCCCTGAGGGCCCAGGAGGAGATCCGTCCGACCCGGAAGGAGAAGAGGTACGTCCACAAGGAGTTCCAGGAGGATCGGGTACCAGGCCTGAGTCACACAGAAGGGAATCACCACCAACAATTCCGCCCTCTGACGCCGAGTCTGCAACAGCATCCTCGGAATCATAAAAAACGGTGGGAACGCGTAGTGTAGAGCAGTCGACCAGTCCTGGAGAAACGCATTCACTGCCTCTGCCAGCTGAAGAACCGGGGCAGGTGAGTATTGAGCCGGGATGCGAAGAGGTCTATGGCAAAGGGACCCCAGGTGTCCGAAACCGCAGAGAAGATCTCGGGTGCTAGCCTCCAGTCGCTGCCGTCCGCGAAGTATCGGGAGCTCCAATCCGCTCGATAGTTGTGTAGGCCCGGAAGGTATTCCGCCTGCACCATGATGTCCCTGGAAAGACAGTAGGACCAAAACTCCTTCGCCAGGCGAGCCAATGTAGCCGACTGGGTGCCCCCCAGGTGATTGACATAGCGGACTGCCGAGACATTGTCCATGCGCAATCTGATGCATGCGTGGGCGGTGCCATTGGTAAAACTCCTGATGGCAAATGAACCCGCCAGGAGCTCCAGCGCGTTGATGTGGAGACGGGCTTCGACATCCGACCATCGACCTCCCGTGGAGATCCCCTCGCAGTGGGCACCCCAGCCCTGAAGACTCGCGTCCGAATCTACCGTGAACTCCGGTTGGAAGCCGAAGATCGCTCTGCCGTTCCATGCTTCCAGGTTGTCTATCCACCAATGGAGCTCCTCCCGAGCCTCTGGATCCAGGATAACCGTGTCCGCAAACGTGGCACCGGAACGTAGGTGGGCGATCTTCAACCGCTGTAGGGCTCGGTAATGGAGGGGAGCGGGAAACACCGCCTGAATTGATGAAGCCAGCAGGCCAATAATGCGTGCCAGATGACGCAAGGATAGGGAGGTAGCCGCGAGGGCGTGCCTCAACTCTTTGCGGATCGTCCGCAGTTTCTCCGTCGGAAGGCTGAGGGATTCCGAAATAGAGTCCACCGTAAAGCCCAGGAATTCCATCCGCTGTGATGGCTCGAGGCAGGACTTCTCTGTGTTCAGGAGGAAGCCGAGGTTCGTCAGGAGGTCCGAGGTCTATTGGAGATGCCGTAAGAGGGTCGACTGACATTGGTGCATAATGAGGATGTCGTCTAGATAGATGACAAGCCGCACGCCCTGACTCCTCAGCCAGGCCATGACTGGACGTAGAAGTTTGGTAAAGCACCAGGGTGCCGAAGAGAGGCCAAACGGGAGGCAATTGAACCGCCACACTTCGCCCTTCCAAAGGAAGCGCAAGAGATCCCTGGACGTTGTGGCAATTGGGACCGTCAGATAGGCATCTTTGAGGTCCAACTTCACCATCCAGTCTCCTGGAATCAACAAATCCCGCAGAAGATGGATCCCTTCCATTTTGAAGTGGCGATATCGTACGATCGCGTTCAAGGCGCGAAGATTTATCACCGGTCGCATTTGACCGCCCTTTTTCTGCACCAGGAAGATATTGCTGAGGACTCCCCCGGGAGTAGGGGGGGCCCTTTCTATCGCCCTTTTTTGACAAAGAGATGTCAGCTTGATGTCTACGAGCTTTGTGTCCGGACGCACTAGCGTTAGCGGGGGGGCGGTGGGATGAGACACGGAGAGTCCGTGAGCTCTATGTGGAATCCCTGTACCGTGGTCAGAACCCATGGGTCCGCCGTAATGTTTGACCAAGCGTGGAAACAATGACGGAGTCTGCCCCCTACACAAAGGTCCAAAGAAGTCCCCACTGGGGATAGACTTACCGAAAGACTTTCGGAAATTCTGGTTGCCTCTGAAGGACCTGGATCGCCACTGGCCGCCTCTGGTGGGGAAGAATGGAGGTGGGTTCCTCGGTTCCTGGAAGGATGTCCTTTGTGTGAAGGAGCCTCTGCCCGAGCTGCGGGCTTGGAAAGTGGCACGGCCGGACAGGCGGCCCCTACTACTGCCGGCCCTAGTGGAGACCCGTCCCTGGAAGACCCTGCGCATGGAGGACTGGGCCTTGTCCAGGGCAGTGAACGTCCCCACAAAACGGCCGAGGTCCTTAATAAAGGAGTCCCCAAATAGTAGCCCCTGCGCATCTTTGCCAGGCTCAGTAAGTGCCAAGTTGGCCAATTTTGGATCCACTCGAAAGAGGATGGCTTTTCGCCGTTCAATAGCGAGGGCGGAGTTGGAACTACCCGCAATGCATATGGCTCTCTGAATCCAGCCAGTAAGCTCCTCCGGGTCAATAGGGGATCCTTCAATTCTGGCCGATTCGGCCATCTCAAATATTTTGGCTAGGGGACCAAATATGTCCAGGAGTTTGTCCTGGCAACTCTTAAGGGCTGAGTCTAACCCTTTGCAGGGGTTCCAGCCTGTCTTGGCCAAAAACCGGGTCATTTTAGGATCGACCGCCGGGGTCTCACAGACCTTGTTGGGGATCAATGGCCTGGGGCACTCTGAGCGGAGCTTACTACGTGCCTCCTTGCTAAGAGGGCGACGTACCCAGTGCTCCAGATAGTCGCTCACATGAGCCATTGGCAGCCACTCAGCTGACCGAGGGTGGTGTAGGGTGTCAGGGTCAAATAGTGGGGCGCCAGAGGGATCCACCGGAGTAGATGCCGCATTAGGGGCGGTGGAGGCCAAACCCACAGACCCAGAGGTGGAAGGTCTAGGACCAGAAGTGCCAGAAATATCAGGCTCTAATTCCTCCTCAGAGTGGCTGCTTGCCTCCGCAAAAGCCTCCGCATCAGACTCAAAGTCTGATTCGTCATCACTAATTTGTGCTCTGGCACATTTCCACGTGCGCGCCTTTTCTGCCTGGCGCGGTAAGGCTCTCTTGCGTGATCTATGCACGCTATCATGGGTGGCTTGTATCACACCAGTCAAATCCTCCTGTACAACAGGAGTGTCACAAGCGGTAGGCTGCGGGGCGGGTATAGAAGCTGCTGATTAGAGAGGCCAGGGGCATGGGCAGACAAAGCCTGGGATATGGTCTGTGAAATCATGGATGACATAGACCCCATGGCTTCAATAATTGCGCTGGAGACCGAGCGCTGCAGATCCAGAGCCTGCATATTCATAATAGCCCCTCTGGGATCACCAGTGGATGCAGGGGGGGGGGGACCCAGATGGGGAACGGTCTGATGACATGATCAGAACTACCTATTGCCCAACTGACCTAAAGAGGGGCCGATATTAGGATCTATATGGCCCTAAGAGCGCTAAAAACTAACCACAGGGATTAATCACCCCAGAAGTCGCAGAGCAGGAACGCCGTCCGACAGAGATCAGGAGCCGCTGCACTGCCGACTATGCAGTGTGAGGAAACTACAATGGCTGCCGAAATCCCGCGAGATCTCGAGCGGGGTGAACAAAGATGGCCGCCGAGATCTCGCGAGACTACGGGCGACGAGTCCAAGATGGCCGCCGAGATCTCGCGAGATCTCGGAAGCACTGAAGCACCGTAGGAGACTGAGCAGAAGGAGAAGAAGAAGATGGCAGTCGGGTAAGAGGAGAAATGGCGGCGCAGCAGTACATAGGCACTGGGAAAAGGGGAGAGGGGGGGGAAGAGGTGATAAGGCCCCCGAAATGAATATACTGATCCCCAGGAAACCGGAGGGTAAAAGGGGGACAGAAAAGCAGACGCAGAGGGAAGCGCACAGGCAAACAACCAATGGGACAAAAAAACAGAATTGACAGGAGATAACAGCATATAGAGCCCCTGAGCCAGGTGAAGCTCAGGGATAAATCCTAAAATCGCAGCAAACCAATATAAGGCATAGATGTTACTTATCTGGTGGCAGCAGCAAAGAAAGAGGAAGTTGCAGAAGAGGAGCTGCTTGTTATAGGATCTGATAGGGGAGGGTCCTTGGTTGTTATGCTTATGTAAATTTTCTCTTTGCTGCTATTGGTGGACAGTAAAGGAAGAGATAGCAATATGAGCCTCCGTGTCTTGAGGTAAAACATACAGTAAGGTAGCTGACTAAAAAAACCTAATCTTTGTATTTTATAAAACAGACAAAGACAGACTTACACCCTAGCCTGCCTATCATAAAATCTTATTATTATTTGTATTATTACATAAAACATTCAATAGACAACACAGAACAGTTCTCCCCTATGTCCACCAAGCACCAGGTATATGCAGGACCAACTACCCATCAGACAGACAGATCATCAGCATACCTTAGCCAGGCAGCCTGGGTATTAACCAGTTTTCCCATAAGGGAAATTGTCTGTTTAGTGTTCGGTATCTAGGGGGACCTGTGCACATAGATGATTATCATTAGGGTGACAACATTTTTTTTTTTTATATGCCACCTAGCTCTCATCTCAATGATTAGGAAGGCTGCCTAGTTTTTTTTTTATTTTGCAATTTTTTAAAGACTAACTTTATAATCTTTCTATTCTGTTTTGTCATATAAACTCATTTGCATACCATGGGACTACGGGAAAGCTATGCAAATCGTGTTTCAGTTTACAAACAAGGCAGATACTGCTATATTGCTCATTAGCGTTTCTTGGTCATGTGTATGCAATTGCTCATTAGCGTTTCTTGGTCATGTGTATGCAAATGAGTTTTAAATGTTGGGAAATGTTTATGCAGCTCTGTTAGGCAGTGAGAGAGGAGTTAGGCTGGCATATAAAATTACAATTTTTGTCGCCCTAATGATAATGGTCTAGGGTCCAGGCCCCTCTAGATAGCCAACCAATGCTAACCAATTTCTCTCCTTTTGGATTGAGAACTTATGTTTGAAAGCTCATGATTGTCATTGTAAGGTATGCTGACGCCCTGTCTTATGGATAGATAGTCAGCCTGCACATACCTGGCTTTTTGCATGAACTGAGTGGATTAAGTTAAATGTAATAAAAACTGATTATTAATGATGTATCATTTTCAGAAAGGACTTTTTCTTGGTTTGAGGGTTGGGGTGGATAGAGGACACTAGGTAATACTCTCCCTGCTTTAACATTGCAGCTTTAGATTGAATTTACTATGTCTGGATTTGGTAGGAAGGTAAGCTGAATGTAAGAATGCAGGGCAAATCGAACATAACATAATGTTCGCTGGCAGAAGCGAACACGAGCAATGTTCGCAGGGAACTGTTTGCAGTTGAACAGTTCGGGACATCTCTAGTAATCACCAAGGATCCCTGTGTCACTGGCTAGGAATATAGACACCCTGGAGCTACTATTTACTAATAAGTTTAAAATGTGGAAGTCTCTGCCACTATCAGTAATGGTAAGATTAAATTTAGTTAAGATGATACTACTTCAGAAAGGTCTTTACCTCCTGGCACATGCATGTGCACCTGTACCCAGGGCCTTCTTCGACCGCTTGCACTCATTGACTGCTGCTTTTGTTTGGGGTAAGGCTAGAAGGAAGCTTTCCCTTAGTGTGCTGCAAAGATCTTAGCTTCAGGGAGGGGGGGGGGGGGAGATGCCAGGGGCCCAGGGGGATCATATCTGTGCTGTATACACATCTACTTGGAGGCTGTATGTTACTCCAGCCCCTTGTGGTGGAGGAGATGTGAAAAGCCTCCATACCTACACTTACAGTGGAGGACTGGGAGGAGGCCTTGCTGACCCCTACTAGGGTCTCCCCTTCGATTAATAATAGGCTGACTCAGCTGTTTATACTGCACAGAAAGTACCTGTCTCCTACCAGACTGTACGAAATGGGAAGACTGTCTCACAGTAGGTGTCACAGGTGTCACAAACCGGGGACGGACTTCTGGCATCCGATTTGGGAGTGCGATCACTTGCAGGCCTTTTGGAGGAGTGTGGTGGATGCTCTATCGGTTATGGTTCCCGCTCCGATACCAGTGTGCCCCAAAATATGTATCCTGGGAGTGTTAGATGAGGAGCAGTGGACACACTATCAGAGAGTGTTCCTGGGGGAGGCCCTGTTCCTAGCTAGGAAGACAGTAGCCCTGAGGTGGATGGCGGACAGGATGGCCACAATTAGTCAGTGAAAGGCACTGGTCAACCATGCGGTTTCCATGGAAAGAGTAGTATACACACACAGAAAGTGCCCGCAGAAGTTTTAAAAAGTATGGGGGAATGATGTTCATCTTCTCAGACCTTACACCCTTTACATATGTACTCTGTGTCGGTGGAATCCAGACCGTAGGATCTCACTGAATTGTGGTCTCTCAAGTTCCGGGCGTTCTCCGAATATCAGGCCCTGCGTAGACCTTAATGTCATTATTGATTTGAGCATTCATGCATTACGTATTTACCTTTCACTGACATTTTATGTTATATATGCTTTGAAGCTCGGAACTCTTTTTTTTCCCATAAAGTAACTTTGGGGCCTACACTGCAACCCTGATCAGTAAATACATCTGTTTCACTGTGGGTGAAAAAAATCATCTTTTTTCCCCTATAAAGTACCTTTGGGGCCTGCACTGCAAATCTGATAGTGAAATAAAATCAGTAAACTCAACTGGGATATTGGGGTTGAAAAATACCAAATTTTTTTTGCCATAAAGTACCCCTGCACTGCATACCTGACTTGGAAATATATTCAGTAAATTAGGTGGCCTTCAGATTCTTGGGTGATCTGTACCCCTTCTTTCTTTCAAAGTACCCCTGCACTGAATACCTGACTTGGAACTTAATTCATTACAATGAGTGGTTACAGTGTTGCCTGACATAAAGTCCTTTTTTGGCTGTAAAGCCAAAGGTAGTCGCCAACAACAGTGTATTTTGTTTTCTTTTTTTTTAATATAAATTGGGGTGGCCCCAAAACATTGGGAAATATAAAAAAGTAAACAAAGTTTAGGTGTGCTGTAGTATAACAATGGTTGAGTGAGGCGGGTATCCATGCCCCCAATTTGGAGACCCAGAAGTTGAATTTGTCAGACCCAGTGACTAGGCCCAACAGCAAATTTTTGAATGGGGCCCCCCTCCCCCAGTAATTTTTTCGCAACCCCTTCCTTTTTATGCCGCCCCCATTCCTACGGCTACTAAAGATCGCTCTCTCAGACCAGGCCCGGCAGCTGTTCCATCCATTTTCTACACTGTCAATACTGCCACTATATATAATTTCATTGTATAATATTGTTAAGGGGGCCCTGCCAAAGTCTTTTAGTCCTCCTCCTCCTGGATGGGAGTCTTCTGGGTCAGGGCCCCAAAGCAGCCACTTTCCCTGCTTCCCCTGTAGCTACGACCTTGGGCAGACCTATCAGTCAGTACGTGTAGGCGTGTGCACAGATACTATTCCACCATTTTGCTCAAATGCTGCCTCTTGCTAAGACGTTCCATATCTGCTGGTGGTGCTGGTTGTTGTGGTGTGGTGACAAAGCTTTTCCACATTTCGGCCATGCTAACCCTGCCTTCTGAGGTGCGGGCGGTGACCCAGCTGTGTTGGCGACGTCTTCTTCCTCCTCCTCTGCTTTAGCCTTGTGCTTCCACTGAGCCCCCGGTATCAGATGTGAATGTAATCAGCAGGGCGTCTACCAGCGTTGGCTTCCGCCGACCACGCTTCAGTGACGGAATTAAGGACGGCACGTTGTCTTTGTTACGGGGATCCAGCAGGGTGGCCACCCAGTAATCTGCACAAGTTAGAATGTGGGCAACTCGGCAGTTGTTGCGCAGGCACTGCAGCATGTAGTCGCTCATGTGTGCCAAGCTGCCCAGAGGCAATGACAAGCTGTCCTCAGTGGGAGGTGTATCATCTGTGTCCTCTGTATCCCCCCAGCCATGCTCAAGTGATGGCCATGAGCTGCTTAGGGTGCCACCCTGCTGGGAACACGGTTTCTTCTCCTCCTCCTCATCCTCCAGAACTGTGCCCTGGCTGGACAATTGTGTACATGGTCTATGTTCCCACCCTCCGAGCCACTTGTATATGACTGGCCTTATAAGTTAAGGGTAAGGCATGTATATAGTTTTGTTTGTTTATTTAGTTTATCTGACTTATAGTTATTTAAATTTGTTTATAAGTAAATTTGTAAATAGTTTGTGAATGGGCATTAATAAGTGGTTTGAGTGAAAGAGGGGGGGGGGGGGGCTGTAGAGTGGGAGGTTGGTCGGGTTAATTTTCTCTTTTTGAAATGTTCCTTCTATACGATTTAGAATAAAAAGTCCTGATAACCATGGCAATGTTACCCAACAATCTAACCGACAAATTTAATAATATTATTTGCCTGTCACATCTGCAGCTCAGGCCACAGGGGTCCTTGATCACCAATACAAGTGAATTTGACCCACCAGAATCTAAGAGCTGTATTAACTGAATTGATTTTCACTGTCAGGTGTTCAGGAATTTCTGCACCACCAAATTCAGCACATGCGCCAGGCAAGGGATGTGTGTCAAACCGGCTAGACCCAGAGCTGCTACGAGATTTCGCCCATTATCGCACACCACCAGGCCGGGCTTGAGGCTCAGTGGCACCAACCACTCATCAGTCTGTTGTTCTATGTCTGTCCACAGCCCCTGCGCGGTGTGGGGTTTGTCCCCCAAACAGATGAGTTTCAGAACAGCCTTCTGTGGTTTCCCCCTGGCTGTGATGATGTTGGTAGTAAAGGTGTTACGCTGAGCGGTGGGGAGGTGGTAGAGGAGGAAGAAGCAGAGTAGGAGGAGGAGGCAAGAGGAGGCAAAGACGAGTGCCCTGCAATCCTCAGGGGCGGAAAGACATGCGCCAAACTGCTATCCGCCTCTGGTCCAGCCACCACTACATTTACCCAGTGTGCTGTTAGGGAGATATAACTTCCCTGCCCGTGCTTACCGGTCCATGTATTGGTGGTTATGTGGACCTTGCCACAGATGGCGTTGCGCAGTGCACACCTGATATTGTCCGCCACTTGGTTGTGCAGGGAAGGGATGGCTTGACTGGAAAAGTAGTGGCGGCTGGGAACCATGTACTGTGGGACAGCCACCGCCATACATTTTTTAAAAGTCTCCATCCATCTCCACCAGACAGAATGACAGCATTTCAAAGGACCAGGAATTTTGAAATCCTGGCATCCTGGGCCAGGGATCGCGTGTGGGTAGGGGGGTACTTCCTCTATCTATTTCTCTTTCTCTCTAGTGTTTGATAAATGGACAGCTGAACGCTTCCATGGGATAGTGTGGAGATACTTGGTGACGGTGAAAGATTTGGTGGCGTTGCTGCCACATCCTCTGTTTGCGTGGTGGCAGGTGCCACTGTCACTCACTTGTGCTAAGGTTTAGAATGTTTATTTTTAATTTTTATGTATTTTATGTTATTTTAAGTTATTTCCCTATCCAAATTTGTTTGCAGGGCACTTGTCCTACTCTTACCCCCATTTTGCTTCATTTTACAGCCCTCTAGCCCTTTCCAGGACTTTTTTAGAGCCATTTTCAGTGCCCCAAAGTTCGGGTCCCTATTGACTTCAATGGGGTTCGGGTTCGGGGTCAAGTTTGGGTCAGTCTAACTTGGCGAACCCGAACTTCCAGGTGTCAGCTCAACTCTACAGTCCACATCCCATTGCACATTCCTACTGCATTGTTTACACATTAAGTCATCATTTTTTCTAAAATCTTATTTAATATTGGACATACAAATTTCTTGTGCATACAGCAATATATATCCATTTCCCATATACAACATCAGTGTACATCTATCATTACCCGTACATACCATACATACATCAGTCACCATTCACTTTTGGTCATCTGCACAATATTATATTTCCATTCCTTACTAAGTTATGCACATACAGTACATGCTACATTTTCCTATCTTTATGCCATGTCTCTACCCCTCTTCCCCTGTTCGCCGGATCTGTGTAGTGACTAACCATTTTCCCTCCACATTTCCATTCCTTATTTTAGTCTTCCTTCTCTGTCATTTCTCCCTGCCCCTTTTCTACAAGA
>JAKVIS010004434.1:0-14137 GCA_033119425.1 Bufotes viridis
TTCCTTCATGTTCAAGCCTGCTCTAGCTAACATAAAAGGCTATTCTTATCTCAGACATTTATGACATATCCCCCAGAACACATGTCTGATAGGGTCAGGGCCACCCACTAGGTAATTCCCATTCATAGAACTGAATGTGAGTTATAGATACATATAATGTATCATAGAGGGATGAAATGCTTCTGTAGCTGGTGAGATGCAAACACATCTCTTCTTTCAGTTCTACGCTATTTCCACTACTCTCATTAACTTCTACGGTAATTATGGATTAACCATATAAAAGTGAACTTAACTGTGTCAGTAAACATTTACATACTTTTCTTTTCTAAAGGATGGGATTATAGGACCATTGTTTGGGAGACCTCTGGGACCTGGATCTTTACAACCTCCCGTCACGCTAACGCCGAAAGGCGTGAGGGAGGTGGTTCTCTCAGGTCACGATCACGCCTGAGAGACACTTTTTTGCAGCCAAGATGCGCAAAGGGGCCGGATGTAAAAATACACCCCAAAACACATTGCCCTACTTCTCCTGAGTATGGCTATACCAAATGAGTGACATTTTTTTGCAGCCTATGGGCGTAAATTCCAACGAGTACCTTTTAGGAGGGCATTTTTACGCATTTGGATACTAGACTTCTTCTCACACTTTAGAGACCCTAAAATGCCAGGGCAGTATAAATACCCCACATGCGACCCCATTTTGGAAAGCAGACACCCCAAGGTATTCCGTGAGGGGCATGGCGAGTTCACAGAAGATTTTTTTTTTGGCACAAGTTAGCGGAAATTGACTTTTTTTTTTTTTTTACAAAGTCTCATATTCCACTAACTTGTGACAAAAAATAAAATTTTACATGAACTCACCATACCCCTCACGGAATACCTTGGGGTGTCTTCTTTCTAAAATGGTGTCACATGTGAGGTTTTTGTACTGCCCTGGCATTTGAGGGTCTCCGCAATCATTACACGTAAGGCCAGCATTAGGAGTTTCTGCGATTCTCCTTATATTGAGCATACGGGTAATGAGATTTTTTTTTTCCGGAACGGAACGGAATTGCAGACCCATTAATTTCTATGGGGACAGACTTTGTCCCGCTCTGATCCGGAATTGCGGATCCTCACTTCTGGGTGTGCACTTCCATTCCACAAAAATATAGAACATGTCCTATTCTTGTCCGCAATTGCGGACAAGAAAAGGCATTTTCTATATAGTTCTGGCAATGTGCGGATCTGCAAAATGCGGAAAGCACATTGCCGGTGTCCGTGTTTTGAGGATCTGTGGATCCGTGGATCTGCAAAACACATATGGACGTCTGAATGGAGCCTTACGGGGGGTGATCAATAACAGGGGGGTGATCAGGTAATCTATATGGGGTGATCAGGGGTTAATAAGGGGTTAATAAGTGACAGGGGGGGTGTAGTGTGGTGCTTGGCGCTACTTTACAGAGCTACCTGGTGCTCTCGTGGTCGATCCCAGCAAATGGGACCACCAGAGGACCAGGTAGCAGGTATATCAAAACAGCGTCTGATATACCTGTTTGATTTAATTTATTTTACTTCTACAGCCTGCCAGAGATTGATCATCGCCTGCAGGCTGCAGTGTAACTGCAGAGCTGCGCGCCGCTGTGAACGTGTGCGCGTTCACAGCAAATCTCGCGTCTCGCCAGGATGCGTACGGCCAGAACAACAAGACCGCCTGTTCTTTAACCAGTCGTGTAGAGGTTAAAGACCCGGCGAGCACCGTACTAGTACAGCGCTGGTCGGGAAGGGGTTAAGGCAAGATTTTTGGACACTTTATCCTAACATCCTAAGTTTTTTTTTACTATAGCACTGTGTGTGCTTAAACACCATCTGCCCCCAAATAAGTGACATTTTTTGGAAGGTTTCTAATATGAAAAAGCATAACACATTCAACAGCACAGTGTGTTTTTGAAACCTGCTCTTGGTTAACATTGTCAACAATGTGTTTACTCATAGCTACTGTATATACATCAATATCACTCTCACATTATATGCTTTTGTTGTCATTGTGTTCAAAAACTAAGGGAGTGTGCCAGAGATATAAAAAAAGAGAGAAAATACAATTAAAAAAAAAATCAGTCCTAGGACAGAAAACAAATTTCAGGGGGAAGAAAATGTTAATTCTCCATACTGAAAAATCTGGTGGCCTCTTTGAATGGCCTCAGTATGTGACTGGTGTATCGGATAAGCTGCCACAGAATGACCTCGAAACAACACCTGCTACCTGAATGGGTGGCTTGGTGAATAATGAAAGCATTTACCATTTTACTCTGCTCATACAAATGCTTTATCATATACAAGGTGGAATTCCACTGAGCTGGTATATTGCGGATCAACAACGGATCATTGTGCAACAACAGACAAGTCACTAGAATTCAGGAGGGTGTTCCTTACCATATAAGAATGGCTGAAATTAAAGGACAGTGGCCGGCATCCTTAAGCCACTGTGGTTTTTCAAAAAACATTACACAACTAAATTTATCATGCGTACAATACCGGGGTCATGTGTTGTTTCTCCTAAATGCAGTATGGCCATAGATTTCCTGGCATTGTCACTGACCACCTTGTCTAGTTGGTGTTGGTGGTAAGACAGCCAGAGGGATGTTTGTTGCGGGATGCCCTTTAGCAAGTAATCAGCTGTGTTGCTGAGATGTCAGAAGGAGCTAGGGACAGTGCTAGAAAAGAGATTTACAAGTGCAGGGAAAGATAATTTAGGGATCCAAATAGCCATTATACAGCTCTGTCATTCCAGCTATTTGTACTTGGGGTGCAAGTGTTATGTTGAAAAGCATATAGTGGCTTATATCTGTGGGGAAAAAATATACTGTATATATGCAGTTAACTTCTGCAGTTATATGTGGTGAAAGCGTTTAGCGGCGTATATCATTACAAAAAGAAAAATACATTCTTAGTTTACTTCTGCAGTTATATGTGGTGAAAGCATTCAGTGGCGTATTTCATCACAAAAACAAAAAATATATTCGCAGTTCACTGTTGCAGTAATTTGCGGTAAAAGTGTTTAGTGACATATTTCTGTACTACAAGAAAAATATATACGCAGTTCACTGTTGCAGTTATTTGCAGTAAAAGCTTTTAGTGATGTACAGTGGATATAAAAAGTCTACACACCCCTGTTAAAATGTCAGGTTTCTGTGCTGTAAAAAATGAGACAAAAATAAATCATTTCAGAACTTTTTCCACCTTTAATGTGACCTATAAACTGTACCACTAAATTAAAAAACAAACTGAAATCTTTTAGGTAGAGGGAAGAAAAAATATAAACATAAAATAATATGGTTGCATAAGTGTGCACACCCTTAAACTAATACTTTGTTGAAGCAGCTTTTGATTTTCTTACAGCACTCAGACTTTTTGGGTAGGAGTCTATCAGCATGGCACATTTTGACTCTTCTTTGCAAAAACACTCCAAATCTGTCAGATTGCGAGGGCATCTCCTGTACACATCCCTCTTCAGATCACCTCACAGATTTTAAATCAGATTTAGGTCTCGGCTCTGGCTGGGCCATTCCAAAACTTTAATCTTCTTCTGGTGAGGCCATTCCTTTGTTGATTTGGATGTACGCTTTGGGTCGTGGTCATGCTGACAGATGAAGTTTCTCTTCGTGTTCAGCTTTCTAGCAGAAGCCTGAAGGTTTTGGGCCAATATTGACTGGTATTTGGAACTGTTCATAATTCCCTCTATCTTAACTAAGGCCCCAGTTCCAGCTGAAGAAGACCAGCCCCGCAGCATGATGCTGCCCCCGCCATGCTTCACTGTGGGGAGGGGGTTCTTCTGGTGATGTGCAGAGTTGTTTTTGTGCCAAACATATCTTTTGGAATTGTGGGTTATGGCCAAAAAGTTCCACCTTGGTTTCATCAGACCATAACACCTTTTCCCACATGCTTTTGGGAGACTTCAGATGTGTTTTTGCTGAATGTAGCCTGGCTTGGATGTTTTTCTTCGTAAGAAAAGGCTTCCGTCTTGCCGCTCTACCCCATAGCCCAGAGATATGAAGAATACGGGAGATTGTTGTCACATGGACCACACAGCCAGTACTTGCCAGATATTCCTGCAGCTTCTTTAACCCCTGAAGGACATAGGATGTCCCGGGACTACTTCCGATCACCGCTGCTCAGCCGGTGCTGATCGGAACAGCAGGTACCTTGGCCCAATGCCCAGGGGGGTCCTGTGAACAACCCCCCCCCCCCCCGTATCGGTGATCGCTACAAACCGCAGGTCAATTCAGACATGCGTCTTGCAGCGCTTTCTGCAGTCTCTAATCCCCACGGTCTGTGATCGCGGGGATCAGAGAGTTGAAAAATGCCCATACAAATATATACAAATGTTAAATTTTAGTGTACTGTACTGTATTATACAGACATCAGACCCACTGGATCTTCAAGAACCAAATGGGTCTGGGTAAAAAAAAAACTAAAAAAACACATATCACTGAATAAAAAAAAAAAATACACTACACATATTATGTATCGCCACGCTCTATATAACAATATATCATGACCTAACCCCTCAGATGAACACCATTAAAAAAAATGATGTAAAAATAGCCATTTTTTGTCACCTTACATCACAAAAAGTATAATACCAAGCGATCAAAAAGGCGTATGCCTCCCAAAATAGTACCAATCAAACCGCCACCTCATCCCACAAAACATGAGCCCCTACATAGGACAATCGCCCAGAAAAATAAAAAAATATGTCTCTCAGACTATGGAGACATTAAAACATGATTTTTTGTTTTCTAAAATCCTGTTATTGTGTTAAAGTAAAATAAATAAAAAAGTATATATATTAGGTATTACCACGTCCGTAAAAACCTGCTCTATAAAAATATCCCATGATCTAACCCCTCAGGTAAATACCGTAATTTTTTAAAAAAAATAAAAACAGTGTAAAAAAAAAAAAAGTTTTGTCACCTCACATCACAAAAAGTGTAATAGCAATCGGGGCAATAAATATTGAGTTTTGTTTGTCTGTTAACCCTTGCTTTGTTACTGGAAAAAATGGATTAATATGGAAAATTTGACAAAAAATCGAAGTTCTGAAATTTTATCTTCATTTGCCATTAACTCTTGTGGAACACCTAAAGGGTTAACAAAGTTTTTAATATCAGTTTTGAATACCTTGAGGGGTGTACTTTCGTAGATGGAGTCAGTTTTTTGGAGTTTCTACTCTAGGGGTACATTAGGGGGGCCTCAAATGTGACAGTGTTTAAAAATCTGGCAAAATCTGCCTTTCAAAATCTGCATGGCATTCATTTAACTCTAAGCCGAAAAAACAATACGCCGCGATCTAGGTGCGCTGTATATCCTCATCCACTGCTCGCTGTCATGTAAACATCCATAGAAGAATCTTCTTTGCAATGGACTTTTACCGGAGAGACAATGCGTTATTCCTGTGACTGAATAGATTAGACTCCTACATGATCGCAAGGACATGTTTGTCTGCGATCATGTGATGGATCACGTGAGGTAATTCTCCTCCGTTCAGTCTTGTATATTGGATACAGAACGCGTTGCTATAGGATGTCATGTGACCGATGCAGTCACGTGAACCTCCACTTCCTCTCTGTATGACATGCGCACTAGAGACCGAGGGACGCGCTGGTGAGCGTGCAACATGACACTATCTGCCCTTCCACTATTTACGATCAGGTGAGAGTGCTGTTTATTATAGGGGATGAATTGTATGCACATCAGCTGTATAGCCCCACTCCGATTGGTTGAGAGATTTTAACTAATTATACCACCTATTTGTAATGAAATGCAGTGATTGGACACATCTCGGAGAAGGGGTGGAGTCTTCACTTTATAAACTCATGTATGTATAGAGCACATTATGCTTGACAAAGGCTGTGTGAGAGCCGAAACGTAGCACTCTTTTGTATTCACACTTTTTCGTGTGAGCAGTTCCCAAAATAAAGGGATTTCATCCGGACATGCTGCCTCCGATATCTCTTTCTGGACTATATACATAGGAGCCTTTATGGATCTAGGGCTCCAGGCTGGCTGTTGCATTCCGGAAGACCGCAAGATCTGATGAGTGACATTCCACATCGATATACTACAGTTCTTGGTAATGTCACTGTTGTGCCATATTTTCTCCTCTTGATGATGACGGTCCTCACTGTGTTCCATGGTTTATCTAATGCCTTGGAAATTCTTTTGTCCCCTTCTCCTGACTGATACCTTTTAATAATGAGATCCCTCTGATGCTTTGGAAGCTCTCTGTGGACCATGGCTTTTGCTAGTGGGATGCGACTAAGAAAAGTTCAGGAAAGACCAACTGGAGCAGTTAAAGTTTATTTGGGGTTAATCAGAGGCACTGTAAATGATTGCAGGGGTATGCTGACTCCTATTTAACATGATTTTGAATGTGGTTGCTTAATTCTGAACACAGCTACATCCCCAGTTATAAGAGGGTGTGCACACTTATGCAACCACATTATTTTAGTTTGTTTTGTTTTCTTCCCTCCACCTAAAAGATTTCAGTTTTTTTTTCAATTGAGTTGTACTGTTTAAAGGTCAAAATAAAGGTGGAAAAAGTTCTGAAATGATTTATCTTTGCTTCATTTTTTACAGCGCAGAAACCTGACATTTAAACAGGGGTGTGTACACTTTTTATATCGACTGTATTTTTGTACTACAAGAAAAATATATACACAGTTCACTGTTGAAGTTATTTGCGGTAAAAGCTTAGAGATGTATTTTAGTACTACAAGAAAAATATATAAGCAGTTCACTGTTGCAGTAATTTGCGGTAAAAGGTTTTAGTGGCCTATTTCAGTACAAAATAAAAAATATATACACAGTTCCCTTTTGCAGCTATATGTGGTGAAAGTGTTTAGTGACGTATTTCTGTACCATAGTAACATAGTAACATGGTATATAAGACCGAAAAAAGACATTTGTCCATCCAGTTTGGCCTGTTTCCCACAAGTTGATCCAGAGAAAGGCAAAAAAAACCTGTGAGGCAGAAGCCAATTTTCCCCACTTAAGGGGAAAAAAATTCCTTCCCGACTCCAATCAGGCAATCAGAATAACTCCCTGGATCAATGACCCCTCTCTAGTAGCTGTAGCCTGTAATATTATTACACTCCAGAAATACATCCAGGCCCCTCTTGAATTCCTTTATTGTACTTACCATCACCACCTCCTCAGGCAGAGAGCTCCATAGTCTCACTGCTCTTACCGTAAAGAATCCTCTTCTAAACCTTCTTTCCTCCAGACGCAGAGGATGTCCCCTCGTCACAGTCACAGTCCTGGGGATAAATAGATGATGGGACAGATCTCTGTACTGACCCCTGATATATTTATACAGAGTTATTGGATCTTCCCTCAGTCGTCTTTTTTCTAAAGTGAATAACCCTAATTTTGATAACCTTTCAGGGTACTGTAGTTGCCCCATTTCAGTTATTACTTTAGTTGCCCTCCTCTGAACCCTCTCCAGCTCTGCTATGTCCGCCTTGTTCACAGGAGCCCAGAACTGTACACAGTACTCCAAGTCTGGTCTGACTAGTGATTTCTAAAGTGGTAGGACTATGATCTTATCACAGGCATCTATTAAAATTCATAGATCCTTTTCCATGACAGTGTTACCGAGTGTTTTACAATTTAGTATGTACGGGTGACTTGCATTATTCCTTCCCATGTGCATAACTTTACATTTGTCAGTGCTAAACCTCATCTGACACTTATCTGCCCAAGCCTCCAATCTATCCAGATCCCTCTGTATCAGAAAACTGTCCTCTTCAGTGTTAATTACTTTACACAGTTTAGTGTCATCAGCAAAAATAGATATTTTACTGTGCAGGCCTTCTACAAGATCATTAATAAATATATTGAAGAGAATAGGTCCCAATACTGACCCCTGAGGTACCCCACTAGTGACAGTGACCCAATCTGAGTGTGTACCGTTAATAATCACCCTCTGTTTTCTGTCGCTCAGCCAGTTACTTACCCACATACAGACATTTTCTCCCAGTCCGAGCATCCTCATTTTATATACTAACCTTTTATGAGGTACAGTGTCAAATGTTTTGGAGAAGTCCAGATATATGACACCCTGCTAGATCCAGATATACAGTTGCAAGAAAAACTATGTGAACCCTTTGGAATGATATAGATTTCTGCACAAATTGGTCATACAATGTGATCTGATCTTCATCTAAGTCACAACAATAGACAATTACAGTCTGCTTAAACTAATAACACACAAAGAATTAAATGTTACCATGTTTTTATTGAACACACCATGTAAACATTCACAGTGCAGGTGGAAAAAGTATGGATTTAATAACTGATTAAACCTCCTCTGGCAGCAATAAATTCAACCAAACGTTTCCTTTAGTTGCAGATCAGACGTGCACAACGTTCATGAGTAATTCTTGACCATTCCTCTTTACAGAACTGTTTCAGTTCAGCAATATTCTTGTTATGTCTGGTGTGAGTCGCTTTCTTGAGGTCATGCCACAGCATCTCAATTGGGTTGAGGTCAGGACTCTGACTGGGCCACTCCAGATGTAGAGTTGAGCGAACCCGAACTGTATAGTTCGGGTTCGTACTGAATTTTGGGGTGTTCGGGACACGGACGCGGACCCGAACATTTTCAAAAAAGTTCGGGTTCGGGTCTGTTGTTTGGCGATTTCTTCACGCTTTCTGAAGGGCTACACAGCAGCCAATCAGCTAGCGTTTTACTTCTTGCCCTAAGAAGCCATCACAGCCATGCCTACTAATAGCATGGCTGTGATTGGCCAAGGGCAGCATGTGACCCAGCCTCTATTTAAGCTAGAGTCACGTAGCACCGCACTTCACTCTGCTCTGATTAGTGTAGGGATAGGACACAGCTGCTGTGAGGGCGAGATTAGGCAGGGAAAAGTCAGCAGCAGCACCTAATGAAGTGATCGATCTACAGCCGAGAATCATTCAACTTCTGCTAATTAATTGCTCACTGTTTTTTAGGCTGCACAGAGCGTTTTTCTGTCACTTTTTTTCTGGGGTGATCGGCGGCCATTTTATGTCTGGTGGTGCACCAGCACAAGCTGCCACCAAGTCCATCAATCCATCAATACTAGTTTTTTTTTTTGCTATATCCTACATCAGGGGCTTGGCTGTGCTTATTGTCACCCCTAGAAACTCAGGATAGAAATTTCTATATTTTATTGAGGGGTGAAATTCAATTGCCAAAATAGCAATCCCAAAAATCTGGTGTTCCAGCTGTGGCTGGCAAAGTTTAATAGTTTCCGGCAAAGGGTATATTTTGTTCTGGGGTGAAATTCTATTGCCAAAATAGCAATAACGTGAATCTTGTGGATATTAGGGTGAAAACAAATTTTTCCTGAAAAATTCAGCGAACTGGCGAATCGAATTTTTGACAAATTTGCTCATCTCTATGAACTATTAACCCTTTCAGGCCCCGAGTTTTTTTTTTTTTTTTTTGGGCTTTTTCGTTTTGCGCTCCCTGCCTTCTAAGAGCCATAACTTTTTTTATTTCTCGGTTCACATAGCCATATGAGGGCTTGTTTTTTGCAGGACAAGTTGTACTTTCCAATGACTCCATTTAATATTGCATATGATGCAATGCCACCACAATTTTATGGGTTTTTAAATTAAGACGTTCAATGTAAGATAAAACTGACAAGTTAGTTTTATTCTACAGGTCATTACAAATCTGGCGATACCTAAAATCTATAGTTTTTCTTGCGTTTTGATAAAAAATTCAAAAGTGGGAAAAAATAAGTTTTATTTTTTGTCACCATATTTTGACCATTATAACTTTTTTGTAGTTATATGTATGAAGCTGTATGGGGGCTCATTTCTTGCAGTGTATTCTTTTTATTGACACCGTTCTGGGTGTGTATGACATTTTGTACAGTATGATCGTCACTCTGTATTGGAACCACAGCTTACAAAAGTAGAATGACTAAAATATATTTATTATAATCAATTAAAACACACCGCAGTAATAATAGTCACATGTGCATGAAAAAGAACCATATCCCTATATATAGGAGTGCCCTCTTCTATTTCATATATTATGATATCATAAAATCAGAGACCCAGATTAGTGTAGTCCTCCTAAAAGAGTCCATACAAATATGATGATGTTAAAACTCCTTGAACTTACTGTCAGTATACAGAGACAACGTAAGTCCGCAGCAGTACACTGTTCTTTCTAAATTATAAGGAAGGAGTCCGCAGCAGTAAATCTTGTCCTTTCTAAATTAGAAGGAGGAATGCCGGCAATATGGCAATGCTCATATGGGTACACAGACGATATTTTAGCGAATCCTTAGAGTACTATGTTCGGAGGTACCTGTTATCTGTAGTCCCGCTGGCTCTGTGGTTAGATCTCCTGGTCCAGGCCGCGCCGTCCCACATACCAGACCTCGCTTGCCTCGAGCTGCATCTCTTTCCTCGGTGATGTCCAAGGATGCCTACTTCCTCTGTGTACCGATCTGCCGTGCTGGCGGCCTAAAATTAAACCACCATGTACAAATGTTTTAACTCCAATAATCAGTCCCAAATATAATTTAATTCAAATCTCACGGACCGACGCGTTTCACTGTGCCTAAACAGACAACAGTTCTTCAGGGGACAAAACTTACTTGGATTGTATACTGAGGAAAAGACAACACTGATAGCCACACAGAAATAACTCCACAACGTCCCTCTCTGTTTAAACCTATAAAAAAGTTTAGTTGCCTCATGTTCAAATTTGTCAAGTGTGAAGCAACTCTTAAGAATTGACCTTTGGGGATACCCCTCCTTAGTGGTTTAGAGTTATGGCTCTCCCACCTTAATAGGCTATTTGCTGCAGTCTGTTTCCGGTAAAGCGTGGTCTTTAATTGTTGATCTGATCCTTTGCTGATTAATAAATCAAGAAAAGGTATCGATACGTTGTTAATTTCAGACGTGAATTGTAGCACAATATGATTTATATTGAGTATCTCCATAAAGTGTTCAAATTCTAATGTGGTCCCTATCCAGAGTAGCAGAATGTCATCAATATAACGTACCCAGAGGGGGATAAACTGGGTCCAAGTAGACATATTGTCTATAAACACGACTGTATCTTCCCACCAGCATTATACATGAAAGCTTGTTCAAAATGGGTAAGTTTTTTTTTTATAATTTCTACAATTTTAGAGAAATCTTGACTATGACAGGTAGAAAAGGTAACTTGTCTATTCACATGAAGAATTTTTAGTCTTTCTTTTCTTTTAGTATCTTTATTATTTTCTTACTTGTTTTTTAACATTTGTACTGATTCAGAAAGTAGGTCTGATCTTGATCTTTTATCTATGATATTTATGGCTCGATATAGCAATGCCTCTATTTATATTCTTTTTATAATCTTTAAACGAGATCCAACTTTTATGTTTCATACTATTCTGGTTTGTTACAATCTCTTTTTGCACAAAGAAATTCTGTAACCGGGAACATTTTTATAACCTGTTTCGGGTGTGAACTAGTAGCAAAGAGAACTGAATTTCCTGCTGTAGGTTTTCTATATAGTTGTGTATGAATGCATCTCTCTCCACTATCTCCTATAAGTAGAATGTCCAAAAAAGAAATAGAATTTGGCTCTGGCAGTGTTTTGGGAAACATGATCAAGATGGCCATAATGGTCTCTCTGCAATCAAATGGATAAGGTGAGCATGTTCTTTTTTCTTTTATCGCCATTTCATGAAAAATAGATTGTTACCATGAAGCGCCAAGAAATTCGGATTTGTGGTTAATCAACATTTTCCTAAAATTCTGAACAAATTCCGCTTTGTTAACTTCGATTCGCTCAACACTAGCTATGACTTCTGGCTCAGACTGAGCTAACTACTACTACTACTAATACTACTACTACTACTTTTATTGGCTAGATGGCTTGTGCTGCTACTGCTGTTACTACACACATTCTGACTCTTGGATGACGAGGTCAGGGTCTTTAGTTTTCCACTTTTCTGATTGATTGACATTTTATTATGAGGCCTACTGTATAGATGGAAAGTCACAGTTTTGGACACAGATTCTTAAATTACACAAAAAGTGTTTTTGTGTAATTTAAAGACAGAGGATCTGTTAAATGTCTATCCCCTTACTGATATTGAATATTTGCTTAGATAATAATACAAATTTTGCAGTAAGTTTGCTTGAACTACATGCTCTGTTTCAGTAATGTGCTGACTTTCCCAAATATAACAAGGAAATATTTAGGGAAAATATTCTTTTAGGTGAAACAATGCAATGTTTGCAGTACAATGTCTGACCTATTGGGGTCATTTATCAAACTGGTGTAAAGTAGAACATATTTCACTAGTGTTAATCGAGCACCAAAATGCTTGATTGCTCAGGTGCTCGAGTAGAACATATTGGGATGCTCTACAGAGCACCCAAGCACAATGGAAGTCAATTGGAGAACCCGAGCATTAAACCAGGCACCCCCTGCTCTGAAGAAGATAGGTTGCCGGGTCCCACTGAGGTCTATGCAGAAGATCACTGTACAATGAGGGAATCCCCCAGTGTGAGTCCGTGGCTTAGGAGTCCCTGATCTGACTCCATATAAAGCTATGTCCATATATGGAGTCAGTGCTTGGGAACACACAGTGTATAAATCTAATTTAGCCTATGTTTCTGAAAATGTTCTGCTGGGATTGGAACTCACAACCTTTACATTAGAGGCAAGGACCTTAGCTACTCTGCTATAAAGCTGAATGATAAACTGTGTAAACACTGTGTAAATTCCTGTATAAACAGAAAAACCTCATAGTAGTTTGTCATGTAGTAAGTATTCCTATACAGCAGAAGTATCATTTTATATTTTAATGCAGGTTAACATCTAGCTGTATAGTGTAGTTGTTAAGGTTCTTGGCTCTAATGTAGAAGGTTATAAGTTCAAATCCCGGCAGAAACATTTAAAAAAAATAGGAGCTAAATTAAATTTATGTAAGTCAATGGGAGAACCCCAGGCACGCCCTGCTCACAAGAGGAGAGGGTGTCTGGTTCTCAAAAAACAACCAGCTTTTTTCAGATCTGAGTTTTCACGATCGCAAAACTCAGATCCGATGGTATATTCTAACACAGAGGCATTCCCATGGTGATGGGGACGCTCAAAGTTAAAATATACCATTGCATCCGAGTTTTCTCCAATCTGACTGTATATTCTAACACCGAGGCATTCCCATGGTGATTGGGACACTTGAAGTTAGAATATACCAACAGGCGCGTACACTGCTGCCCGGCTGCACCCGACCTCTGACAGGCCCCTGTGATCCGCACAATTAACCCCACGGGTGTTAATTAACCCCTCAGGATCCAGACAGCAGGGGGCTGGTATGTACGCGCCTGATGGTATATTCTAACTTCAAGCAGCCCCATCACCGTGGCAAAGCATCTGTGTTAGAATATAACATCGGATCTGAGTTTCACAATAGTGAAAACTCAGATCCGACAAAGCTGTCTGTTTTTTTGGTAACCAGACACCCTCTGCTCTTCCGAGCAGAGGGTGCCTGGGGTTCTCCCATTGACTTACATTGTGCTCCATGGCACATGAGCACATGCAGTGTTCGGCTGAATACTCGGCTGAACACGAGCATGGCAATGCTCGAGCCGAGCACCATGCTCGCTCATCACTAATATAGAATACTAGTGAGAAGTAAGAACTTTGTAAGAACTATGTGAGGTCATCTCACATATTTACTTTGTTTTTTTGGGTTTTAGTTAAAAAATCCATATAAATTAGTGATTAAAAACAAAATATTAGGGCTAAATCCATTTATTATGTACACACATTGTTACATTGTTCAGTTCCATTTTTTTTAGGGGGGGGGGGGGTTGTTGAATTTAATGAAACCAGCATATAGGTGATCAGATTCACTACATCAATACACACTAAGGTGACAATTTACCTGTGAGTGTTAACGCGAGATTAAAGGGAACCTGTCATCAACTTTATGCTGACCGTACTGAGGACAATGTAAAGTAGTGACAGAAATGTTGATTTCAGCGGTGTGTCACACATCAGCTAAAAGTGATCGATTGCCGAGAACAGCATCATAATTAGAGATGAGCGAATTTTTTAAAAATTCGATTCGGCCAGTTGCAGAAT
>JAKVIS010004435.1:0-14058 GCA_033119425.1 Bufotes viridis
TTATGTTTTTATGTCTCCATTTTCTGAACGCCTATATTTTATTTTTATTTTTCTGCCGATCGTCTGTGTAGGGACTTGTTTTGCAGGAAGAGTTGATGTTTTTATTGGTACCATTTTTGGGCATATGCATTATTATCATTACTTTAGGGTGCAAGGTGACCAAAAAAATTAGTTGTTTTAGCACAGTTTTTATTTATTTTTACAGCGTTCACCTAGGGGGTTAAATCATGTGATGTTTTTATAGAGCAGGTTGTTACGGATGCAGAACTACCTAATATGTATACTTTTTCTTATTTATTTAAGTTCTACACAATAATAGCATTTTAAAAACCAAAAATTTATGTTTTAGTGTCTCCATAGTCTGGTAGCCCATAGCTTTTATATTTTTGACCTATTGTCTTAGTTAGGGTCTCATTTTTTGTGGGATGAGGTGACGGTTTGATTGGTACTATTTTGGGGAATATGCCATTTTGATCGCTTAGTGTTGCACTTTATGGCTTTTGCAACTGTTTTTATTTTATTTTTATTACGGTGTTCATGTGAGGGGTTAAGTCATGTCATATTTTCATAGAGTTGGTTTTTACGAATGCAGCGATACCTAATATGTATACTTTTTTATAATTTATTTCACTATAACACAATAATAGCTTTTTTTTAAACAAGAAAATTATGTTGTAATGTTTCCATGTTCTGAGAGCTATAATTTTTAAATTTTTTCAACGATTTTCTTATATAGGGGCTCATTTTTTGCGGGATGAGGTGACGGTTTTATTGGATTTATTTTGTGGGACATATGCGTTTTTGATCGCTTGTTGCTGCATAAGATTATTTTTTTTCTTGTTTTTTTTATGGTGTTTATCGGACGGGGTGGATGATGAGACATATTTACAGAGCCAGCCGTCACGGACGCGGCAATACCAAATATGTCCAATTTATTTTATTTTTTTCTATTTTTAAATTAATTAATTGGGGATTTTTTTTTAATGCAAAACCATTTTTTTATTTATTTTTTTATTTTACACTTTGCGTCCCCGATAAGGTCATACAAGACTTCTGAGGGACATTTAACTTCTGACCTCTGAGGGACATTTTTTTCACTATTGATTTCTCCTGTAACTGGGGTTGACATAGTAGCCCCAGTTACAGGTGAAATACACCCCCAGAGAGGCTGTACAGCATAATACTATGCTGTACAGCCTCAGTGCAGGGCTGATCGAGGTCTGTGAGAGACCCAACAGCCCCTGCACACTGCCGGCCCCGGCGGTCACATGACTGCCGGAAGCAAGAAGCGCATAGCGCTTCCTGCAAAGCAGACACAGCGCTCACCGAACCTTGTGTCTGGGGCGATTTAGAAGGCAGGGACACTTGGGCTCTGTCCCTGCCTTCTCTCTGGGTTGCCCTGCTGTCACTAACAGCAGGCAACCTGCTCGGCATCTGCACGATTAGTGTGCAGATGCCGTCTCTGAATGGACGTTCTAAAACGTCCATTCAGAGATAGACAACTGCCCATAGGACGTTTATAGTCTATGGGCGGTCGTCAAGTGGTTAAACAACACCCTTAGAGGAGGTAGGACACGTGGCACAGTGGGTCCACTCCCTCTGGTTTGTGACAATAATGATCTTAAACACACCTCAAAATCCACAATAGACTACTTCAAAAGGAGCAAACTAATGGTTTTACTATGGCCCTTACAGTCCCCTGATTTGAACATCATTGAAAATCTGTGGATAGACCTCAAAAAAGTGCATGCAAGGCAGCCCAGGAATATCACAGAACTTGAAAACTTTTGCAAGGAAGAATGGATGAAAATCCCTCAAACAAGATTTAAAAGACTCTTGGCTGGCTACAAAAGGCATTTGTTGGCAAGATGTAATAGTTGCCAAAGGGGTTGCTACTAGGTACCAACCATGCAGGGTGCCCAAAGTTTTGCTTTGATCCTTGGTGCAATCGGTTACTGTACTAGAGCTCTTATTAGATTCCTAGTTTTGGCTAATTCTCCATTTATTGAAGAGCAGTCGCCCCCCCCTTTATCTCAAAATGGTTCCAAGAAATTTTCGATCTGCAAGGAATGGAGGAGCTGACAGCGGACTCTCACGCCTCCCTTGATGCCTATAGTTATACCTGGAAGCCTTGGATGGGATTTTCTAGTTTCTCCAGACTATCTCACCTACAGTTGCAAGAAAAAGTACGTGAACCCATTGGAATGATATGGATTTCTCTACAAATTGGTCATAAAATGTTATCTGATCTTCATCAAAGTCACAACAATAGACAACACACACAGAATTAAATGTTACCATGTTTTTTTTTAACACACCATGTAGACATTCACAGTGCAGGTGGAAAAAGTATGTGAACCCTTGGATTTAATAAATGGTTGAACCTCCTTTGGCAGCAATAACTTCCAGCTAAGTCGCTTCCTGTGAAGTTGCAGATCCGAGCACATGCACAGCGGGTCTGGAGTAATTCTTGACCATTCCCTCTCTCTACAGAGACGGTTTCAGTTCAGCGCAATATCCTTGGAATGTCTGGTGTGATTATTTTTGAGGTCATGCCACAACATCTAAATCGTGTTGAGGTCAGGACTCTGACTGGGCCACTCCAGAAAGCGTATTTTCTTCTGTTTAAGCCATTCTGTTTTTGATTTACTTTATGCTTTGGAGTCGTTGTGCTGTTGCAACACCATCTTCTGTTGAGCTTCAGCTGGTGGACAGATGGCCTTAAGCTCTCCTGCAAAATGTCTTGAAGTAAACTTGGGATTTAATGTTTCCTTTATGATAGCAATCTGTCCAGGCCCTGGCGCAGCAAAGCAGCCCAAACAATGATGCCCCACCACCATACTTCACAGTTGGATGAGGTTTTGACTGTTTGTGTGCCTGTGCCTCTTTCTCCACACATAGGGCCAGATATCATTACACTTCCATCTTACTCCCCTTTACATATGCCCAAAGTCACTTTTGGCTCAGTCAGATTTATTAATGGTCCTTTAATACTGTGATAAATCTGGTTTGATGGTAGCAGTTTATACTTTAGTAAGATGGCTGCAAAAGTATGCGATCTTTACAAAAAAGTTGCATAAGATAAGCAGATTTTTTTGCAACTTTCTAAATGGTCACAATAGTAAATCTGTCTAGAGATTCATTTACATAAGAAAATACGCCCACTTTCACAAAACTGGAGAGCTTAGTGTGCAGAGCTTGAAAGAGACGAAGAAAATGCGCAATTTTACCGATTGCGCATTTTTCTGCAACTTTTCACTCCATTACCCTGGGTTTACACCTGAGCGTTTCTGAGATGCGCGTTTTACGCGCGTATTACAGCGTGTTTTGTAAATAGAAGCTTGCGCCTCATCACGCGTGCTCGTTACTCTGAAGACCAGTTGAAAAAGGCATATCTACACTTTATGCAGCAGTAGCTGCGCTGCCCCATTGAGGTCTATGGGTGCAAGCGCGACAAGAACGCCCCAAAGAAGCTCAAGAACTTCTTAGCGTAGAGCGCTTACAGCGTTCAAATGCGCTAGTAAAATGCCTCAGGTGAGAACCATGCCCATAGGGAGCATGAGTTTTCTCCCGTTAAGCGTTTTTGACAGCTGGTGAACACGCTGTAAGCAGCATGCAAGTGTGAACCGAGGGTTAAGTGACTTTAGCTTACATGATAAATCTGGCCCATAGTGTTGTGTGTTTCTTCCAAACAACTCAACTTTGGTTTCATCTGTCCACAGAATATTTTGCCTCTGCACCTCTTATCTATTATTAATCACAAGAGGAGATCATATACCGGCAACAATTTACAGAGCGTAACATACAGATAATATAAATGAGAGAAGGCTACACCTTCAGATAAATAACTGAGCTGGTGAGATACAAATGAATTACATCCAAGGTGAAAGGACTATATTCTGCATATCTTTCACACCCGTTGGTGAGACACAATTGAACTATGCCAAGGTGGATATACTGCATACCAAAGAACTACATACTGTTCATTCTCCACCAATTACTGTGCATTTGCATATAATTATTTTTAATTATGTTTACCAAGTATTTTGCATTTGAATTTGTATTTTTTGCACCAACAATATATAGGTGACTGCTCTGTCACACTAAAATAAGTGTACAGGACATGATATCAGCCGCAAGGGCTCCCACGAATTAACAATAGATATCAAGTGTGCACATATGTTTATTACAGGAGGGTTGCCATACAGAGACGTTATATATTGTAACCCTTTAAATGACCATGTTTAACTTTCAACTGTTGGTTGATAGATTATTTATAAAAGATAGACATATGCAAAATTGTTGCTTTTGTTTATGGAAATAATACCAGTTATGAATAAATAGTAAAATATATATATACACACACTACATGAGAAAGATGGCAGCACCGTATCCAAAAAAGTTCTAAGCCGGGTGCAGTGCCTCGCCAGGACCAGCTAGTCCCAAAATATAAACCAGAAACATAAGGCAGCACTCCAGTATTTAAAAAGATGTGTCTCCTTTATTCACCCATGTAGACATACGACATTTCGGCTCCAAACAACTGAGCCTTGCTCAGCTCAGAGCAAAGACTCAGTTGTTTGGAAGACGTCAGTTGCTCATGGGTGAATAAAGAGACACATCTTTGCTATATGGAGTGCTGCTACTTTCTGGTTTATATATATATATATATATATATAGTATATATATATATATTTTTTTTTTTTTTTTTCCAGTGCTAAACTGCTGGTGAGTGAGAGTGCTAATTGTTCACAGTATAGATATTTTATTTTTGTCTGATATTGGGCAGTCAGCCAGTTAGAGCACCCACACATCCATATATCAGTTAATGGAGAGCCACTGATTTTGTGATTCTTAAATATAATTAAAGACCACCTGGTTTATAGTCTGGGGGTGTCCAGATATTACATAATACACAAAACAAAGGTTAAAAGGAGATGTTTCATGAATACAACCCCTGTATATAAAACCTATGGATCTCGTAAAGCTAGGTTACCTAAGAGAAACACCCTCTATGAGCCAAACTGAGAGTCTTTGAGAGGAGCTCCCATTCTGGTAGACTCAAGGCTTGCTTGTATTACAATGCATGGCCATTCCTGGCTGACCACAGCTTCTGGTAAAATCAGCTCTGATGAGACAACCCCTTTAGGCTAATCTTACAGTATATGTCATAAGTAGAGCAAAAGAAATCCATGCACACATCCTCTGATAAATCTTAATTTCATTCCGTAGAGACACCACTAGTCTAGAAGCAAACTCTTAATAAGCAAAATCTGACAGACTTTTGCATTTTAAGGAACATCCTCAGAGTTGTATGCAGCAGTAACTTCTCTGGGTCCAAATACAAAATCGTTAAAGGGGTTGTCTTACTTCAGCAAGTGGCATTTATCATGTAGAGAAAGTTAATCTATTGTCATTGTCCACATTGCTTCCTTTGCTAGCGTGATTCGTTTTTCCATCACATTATAAACTGTTCCTTTCCATGGTTACAACCACTCTGCAATCCAGCCGTGGTGGCCGTGCTTGCACAATATAGGAAAATGGGTTGGCCCCTGGTGGTCAGTACTGTGGGAGCACACATAGGCTGGTGCTCTTTCCTTTACCCTGGGTTCAGACCTGAGCGTTCTAAAACGCCGTTTACGCTGCTTTGTCGCTGCGTATTTCAGCGCGCTTTTGCAATAGGAAACGCTGGCAGAAAACGCGTGCTCTTGTCGATTGACTACTGTGGTGTCAATCACAAACGCCACAAACGCCCCAAAGAAGCCTCAGGTACTTGTTTATGCGTTAGGCATTTTACAGCGCTTCAAACGCGCTGTAAAACGCTCAGGTGTGAACCCAGGGTTAGTGTGCAAGCACGGCCACCGCTGATGGATTGCAGGATGGCTGTGACCATGGAAAGAGCAGTGTATAATGTGATGGAAGAATGAATCCAGCCAGCAAAGGAAGCAATATGGATAATAACAATATATTAGTAAGTGCCTTGTATTAACTTTTCCTACATAATAAATGCTATTTGCTGAAGGGACAACCCCTTTAACAGTACAGTAGTACTCCCCTTACACACACACTCCATCTTCATGTGCAGTTTATAAAACTGGTTTTCAAGCCTAGCTGTAGTCTTTGAACCTCAAATATGCTTTTGGCCCTGCCACAATGATGTCAGTGCAAAAGAGTATTATAGTTTTAGAAAAACGTAATGAGGTGGCTCTACCCGTCAGGTAAATGTTATCGGTGCACTTATCGTATTATAGAATATGACAGTGTAATAAAGGACACCTAAAACTTAATATTTATTTATAATATTTTAAAACCTGGAACCAAAAACCCAGGAAACAATAACCACAACAGAGAAGACTACACGATCCTGTCCTCCTGTCAACGCTACCACTCTACAAACTAGATAGTGTTACTGATCTAGATGACCCAATCGATTAATGAGGTAGGATAGGATATATAGTTAAGATATCAAAAATGTCCAGAAAAATGTCAAAATGTACAACATCTAAAGGTATATGAGGCATGGTGCAGGGAGATGATCGGGATACTGGACATAGGCAGAAAGCAGCAGGGAGTAGTGAAAAACGCAGATATGCCACTAACCCTATAAAAACCCTGTAGGAGTCCCTCACCTATCCTATGCCCGGAGTCAACCCCTAAAGGTGGGATTACTCCGTCCCGCACCTAAGCCTCACTGACCCTATTACACCCTGTATACTATCACGGTGTAGGGGACCTAGATGTGGTCAAACTGCCTCAAATAAAGATACCACAATACTACTGGACATGCAAGAAAAAGCCCTGACGCGTTTCCCTTACAATGGGTTCCTCAGGGGCCAATGTTAATAATGATGACATAAGGCAATACTTAAAAGATGTAAATAGGAATAAACTGATACTTAAGAAGCGATATCCACTGGAGGCCGTCATACAATCCGCATTACACGTGTTCCACTCCGGCACTGATACACAGCCTAGAAACATCAGGGAAAAATAGGGTGGATTTAAAGACACCAGGACGATCCGGCTAAGACAAATCGTAGGCAGAGTAGAAAAGCGGAATGCTTACGGAAGAGGTTCCCTAAAATGGAACGGCAACAGATGCTGGGGATGACTCCGCAGGTGACAGGAGCGCCGCTGTGTGCCGGTTAACTTCCCGGATTTATAAAGGGTGCGCTGAGGAGATAGCGGACATGAGTAGCAGGCCGCATCCGGTAGATGGAACGCATAAAGCTAGCTGATGATGTCATATTTCCTGTAAATGGGACGATACCCCACGAACCAAATAACTGCCTGGAACGCAAGCAAATACAGCGTCCATGGAAACAGTGAAGGGGATACGGACATTGGTAAAGGAAATCCACCAAAGTAACAGAAGACGTTGCACAAGACAATAATAAACTACTAAGTGCCTACGGAAGGAGAGGGGGGTTTGGGGGAGTAAAGAGGAGAACAGGGGAAGGAAAAGGGAACTCTTTATGGAGAATAAGTGGGTAGCGATTTATACCTCAAAGATAAACATGAGGGTATAAGTTAATAGACATGCCTATAACGCATGTCGAGATACTGAAGAATTTAACCCCTCAACAAAGGAGAGGGGGTATGTAGGCGTACTTACAGCAAATATAGTGGCTATAGAAAATACAACAATAACATACACTGAGGAAATGAGGTAACGACATAGAGACACCAGACTAGATAAAGCAACTAAAGGACAGTCTTTCATTAAGGCCAGAAGGTGTCTGTGACTTGAATCTAAAGATCACTCCGTTTCCTTTCTTAATATCGTCCTGTCCCAATCCCCTCCTCTCCGGGAGTATGACCGAGGACGGAGAATTTAAGGGACATCAACGTCCCCGCGTGCATTTCGTCTCATGTGTAAGGCCAGAGGGTGGCCTCCTTTTCTGACATCATTGATGTGTTGCGCATGCTTCCTGCGCAGTTCCTAAGCGTTTTACCTATATAATGGGGGAACAATACACTGGCAGATATATCCACCTCTCGCGCTTCTGCAGTTCACGAAATCGCGAATGGTTACAATTTACCAGCAGCTGAACTGGTGATTGTCTTAGCCATAGAAATATATCTGCAGGCCTCACAGCCACCACACCTGAACATGCCTGCACGTGGGACCGGCGGTCAAGCCAGGTACCTTGTGGTTGGGGGCCCAAGTATGACTGTGATCAGACGTGTCCCTGGCTCCTACCCTACGGTACGTAATACTCGGGTGGGGGAGGAGACATGGGGACAAGTCACGGTCCATGTGTAAAATGGGCCAATATTTGCCCAAAATGTCCTAGTTGCTCTATTAAGCATGCAATGTCGAAGAAAGAAATAGATAGATAGAAATCAATCGAATAATGGGTTTAGCCTCTAGTGTCTGTTTAGGACAAGAAGTTCTCCCCTATTTCGGCCTTTGGGCGTGATGATACGCCTCTCTTAGTACACGTTTAGGGTAGCCCTCCTCACAAACCTGTCCCGGATTACCAGCCATCTGATGGAAACCATCCATATCCGAGCAACAGGTCCTGCGGACCCTCAGGTATTGGCCCACGCGGAATACCTTTTTCAAGGAGGAGGGTGATAACTATCCCAGTGAAGCAGGGAATTGGTGGCGGAAGGTTTTCTAAAGATGGTAGTATGCGGCCGGTCGTGAATCTTAGTGACATTGACATCCATTGACATCGTATTATAGTTTTACCTAGGAATCTGATTAGTGCAACAATGGTATGATGACAGTGATGCCCACAGCACCTGGATAATACACACTGAAAGAATAGTACAAGAAAATATTACACTATAGGGAGAATAAATCTAGTGATGTCCCGGTACATCCTTAATAAACTATGAAGTCACTGTACATAGATGTAATATACACCGTGAAATCACAGTACGGGGATAATAGACACAGTGAAATCTTATCACAACCTGCAATCTTGCTAATCACAAGAGATATTTTCGATGCTGCCAATTTCATTTCAAATTGACTCCATGCAAACATCGTTTGAGCAAAATCACGTGAGTAAATAAGTAACAGTTGGGTGTGCGAACAGGATATATCATAGTTGCTGAACACAAGATTGCTTCATTGTCAATCTGTTTTCAAGACTGAGAACAGTCCCTTGGTTGCCTTGTATCCATTTTCGAGGATATCTTACTCCATCATCATGCCTGTATTCACGCTGTACACCAATATTAGTCAAGCGCAATACCCCAGACCATCATGACTGACTTGTGGAAGCTACTTGAACAGGCATTGGATGTACCAGCTAAGGTAAATACATACCTGTTTTTGAAAACTGCCATACTTGAAGGGTACTTAATTTTTAAGGGTTGTCTCACAAATGGCATTTATCATGTGGACAAAGTTAATATAAAGGCACTTACTAATGAATAAAGATTGCTTTCTTTGCTGGATTGATTCATTTCCAATCGTATTACACACTGCTTATTTCTAGTGGTTACGGCCACTGCTACCTATGCACGGTCCCACCACCTGATGCATTTTCCTATAGAGTGCAACCACGGCAAAGTGGTGGCTATAACTCCTGGAGACAAGCAGTGTATGGACAATCACAATACATTAGTAAGCATTAGTACTTGTATTAGTAAGCGCCTTGAATTTATCATCAGGGGAAAATTTGAAGTCAGTTTTGCTTGAGTCTGTGTTGGAGTACTTTACGCCACATTTATCAAATGTTTCATGTTACTTGATAAATTTTACAAAGGAAAAAAATGGAGATTGCAGTCAGCACAACCCAATACGCAGGTGCACGTTGCTATGGTGAAATACACATACAAACGTAAAAACAAAGGTGCAATGGCACACTGCAGCTAGAGCTCCATCCTGCCACTATGCTGGATGTTAGATGAGGCATTAGTTTATATTTTGGCCAAATTATGTAAGCCACCCACCACTTCACGGTTGCCTCTCGAGTGGTCCCTAACATTAATTCTTACCTTTTATGGGCCATATCAGCCACACAAAACCCAGGGAGTGCAGGTGCAGCATGCATGCTAGATACACTCTGCTTGTAACCCGTCTGGTGCCATACAGCGTTCATCAGATCAAGGGATGCAAATACCAACATGCATGCTGAGCCCACTAGTACTTCTCCTGGAACCAAATGGCTTCTGGTAAGTTCAATAAAGCAGACTCAGTTTTATACTGACTTTAAAACCAGCCTACAGGGCGGATTCACTAGTCAGGTGTGCATGACTGCATGGAGGTCACCACGCCTCCCATATATGCTACAAAGGAAAAAAATGGAGATTGCAGTCAGCACAACCCAATACGCAGGTGCACGTTGCTATGGTGAAATACACATACAAACGTAAAAACAAAGGTGCAATGGCACACTGCAGCTAGAGCTCCATCCTGCCACTATGCTGGATGTTAGATGAGGCATTAGTTTATATTTTGGCCAAATTATGTAAGCCACCCACCACTTCACGGTTGCCTCTCAGTGGTCCCTAACATTAATTCTTACCTTTTATGGGCCATATCAGCCACACAAAACCCAGGAGTGCAGGTGCAGCATGCATGCCAGATACACTCTGCTTGTAACCCCGTCTGGTGCCATACAGCGTTCATCAGATCAAGGGATGCAAATACCAACATGCATGCTGAGCCCACTAGTACTTCTCCTGGAACCAAATGGCTTCTGGTAAGTTCAATAAAGCAGACTCAGTTTTATACTGACTTTAAAACCAGCCTACAGGGCGGATTCACTAGTCAGGTGTGCATGACTGCATGGAGGTCACCACGCCTCCCATATATGCTACAAAGGAAAAAAATGGAGATTGCAGTCAGCACAACCCAATACGCAGGTGCACGTTGCTATGGTGAAATACACATACAAACGTAAAAACAAAGGTGCAATGGCACACTGCAGCTAGAGCTCCATCCTGCCACTATGCTGGATGTTAGATGAGGCATTAGTTTATATTTTGGCCAAATTATGTAAGCCACCCACCACTTCACGGTTGCCTCTCGAGTGGTCCCTAACATTAATTCTTACCTTTTATGGGCCATATCAGCCACACAAAACCCAGGGAGTGCAGGTGCAGCATGCATGCCAGATACACTCTGCTTGTAACCCCGTCTGGTGCCATACAGCGTTCATCAGATCAAGGGATGCAAATACCAACATGCATGCTGAGCCCACTAGTACTTCTCCTGGAACCAAATGGCTTCTGGTAAGTTCAATAAAGCAGACTCAGTTTTATACTGACTTTAAAACCAGCCTACAGGGCGGATTCACTAGTCAGGTGTGCATGACTGCATGGAGGTCACCACGCCTCCCATATATGCTACAAAGGAAAAAAATGGAGATTGCAGTCAGCACAACCCAATACGCAGGTGCACGTTGCTATGGTGAAATACACATACAAACGTAAAAACAAAGGTGCAATGGCACACTGCAGCTAGAGCTCCGTCCTGCCACTATGCTGGATGTTAGATGAGGCATTAGTTTATATTTTGGCCAAATTATGTAAGCCACCCACCACTTCACGGTTGCCTCTCGAGTGGTCCCTAACATTAATTCTTACCTTTTTATGGGCCATATCAGCCACACAAAACCCAGGGAGTGCAGGTGCAGCATGCATGCCAGATACACTCTGCTTGTAACCCCGTCTGGTGCCATACAGCGTTCATCAGATCAAGGGATGCAAATACCAACATGCATGCTGAGCCCACTAGTACTTCTCCTGGAACCAAATGGCTTCTGGTAAGTTCAATAAAGCAGACTCAGTTTTATACTGACTTTAAAACCAGCCTACAGGGCGGATTCACTAGTCAGGTGTGCATGACTGCATGGAGGTCACCACGCCTCCCATATATGCTACAAAGGAAAAAAAATGGAGATTGCAGTCAGCACAACCCAATACGCAGGTGCACGTTGCTATGGTGAAATACACATACAAGCGTAAAAACAAAGGTGCAATGGCACACTGCAGCTAGAGCTCCGTCCTGCCACTATGCTGGATGTTAGATGAGGCATTAGTTTATATTTTGGCCAAATTATGTAAGCCACCCACCACTTCACGGTTGCCTCTCGAGTGGTCCTAACATTAATTCTTACCTTTTATGGGCCATATCAGCCACACAAAACCCAGGGAGTGCAGGTGCAGCATGCATGCCAGATACACTCTGCTTGTAACCCCGTCTGGTGCCATACAGCGTTCATCAGATCAAGGGATGCAAATACCAACATGCATGCTGAGCCCACTAGTACTTCTCCTGGAACCAAATGGCTTCTGGTAAGTTCAATAAAGCAGACTCAGTTTTATACTGACTTTAAAACCAGCCTACAGGGCGGATTCACTAGTCAGGTGTGCATGACTGCATGGAGGTCACCACGCCTCCCATATATGCTACAAAGGAAAAAAATGGAGATTGCAGTCAGCACAACCCAATACGCAGGTGCACGTTGCTATGGTGAAATACACATACAAACGTAAAAACAAAGGTGCAATGGCACACTGCAGCTAGAGCTCCGTCCTGCCACTATGCTGGATGTTAGATGAGGCATTAGTTTATATTTTGGCCAAATTATGTAAGCCACCCACCACTTCACGGTTGCCTCTCGAGTGGTCCCTAACATTAATTCTTACCTTTATGGGCCATATCAGCCACACAAAACCCAGGGAGTGCAGGTGCAGCATGCATGCCAGATACACTCTGCTTGTAACCCCGTCTGGTGCCATACAGCGTTCATCAGATCAAGGGATGCAAATACCAACATGCATGCTGAGCCCACTAGTACTTCTCCTGGAACCAAATGGCTTCTGGTAAGTTCAATAAAGCAGACTCAGTTTTATACTGACTTTAAAACCAGCCTACAGGGGCGGATTCACTAGTCAGGTGTGCATGACTGCATGGAGGTCACCACGCCTCCCATATATGCTACAAAGGAAAAAAATGGAGATTGCAGTCAGCACAACCCAATACGCAGGTGCACGTTGCTATGGTGAAATACACATACAAACGTAAAAACAAAGGTGCAATGGCACACTGCAGCTAGAGCTCCGTCCTGCCACTATGCTGGATGTTAGATGAGGCATTACGTTTGCTCAGTGACCACTGACGCTCTGCCAGTGATACCGCTAACACTTCACTTAGGAGTACAGATGCAGCATGCAGCATGGTTCCCGCTGACCTAGCCACAGCAGCGTCATCAGAATCAAGGATGCAAACACTCAACATAGCTGCTGAGCCTTACTAGTACTTCTCCTGGAACCCAATGGCTTGCTGGGTGTCCACAAGTTAGCAGACCCAGTTTTATACTGACTTTAAAACCAGCCATCATTTGGTTCCAGGAGAAGTACTAGTGGGCTCAGCATGCATGTTGGTATTTGCATCCCTTGATCTGATGAACGCTGTATGGCACCAGACGGGTTACAAGCAGAGTGTATCTGGCATGCATGCTGCACCTGCACTCCTGGGTTTTGTGTGGCTGATATGGCCCATAAAAGGTAAGAATTAATGTTAGGACCACTCGAGAGGCAACCGTGAAGTGGTGGGTGGCTTACATAATTTGGCCAAAATATAAACCAATGCCTCATCTAACATCCAGCATAGTGGCAGGATGGAGCTCTAGCTGCAGTGTGCCATTGCACCTGAGTTGTTTGTACGTTATACTTGATAAATTTGTCTTATCTCTTAGACCTGACACTTTTTGTAAAAAAGCTCTTCCAGTTTTACATTTTATGCTGTAGTTCCGACTGCAAAAAAGTTGCCAAAGCCCTATTTTTGTGACTTCTTGACGCCAGAATTCTGGAGTTAAGGTATGATAAATCAGGGTCTTTGTCTACTTGATAAATTCCATTTGCTGAAGTGAGACAACCTCTTTGGGTTAATTAAGTACTTATTTTCATGTATAGTTCTTGAGCTGCACGACTTTCTTTGAAAGTATTTACAACTAGTAGTGGTAAGAACCAGCACGTAGGCATGGAAATAATTTGTTGTTCAATTTTAAACATATAGCAGAATCTTTCATTTTTGTATACTCGTAAAGAATATTCTAAACATATTACAGCTTTTTAAGAGCTTGATGT
>JAKVIS010004436.1:0-13973 GCA_033119425.1 Bufotes viridis
ACCAGCACACTCAGCTCTGCTATATCTCTACATATATGACAGATGCCCCAGCACACTCAGCTCTGATATATCACTATATATGACAGCTGCCCCAGCACACCCAGCTCTACTATATCACTATATATGACAGCTGCCCCAGCACACTCAGATCTGCTACATCCATATACATGATAGCTTCACCAGCACACTAAGCTCTGCTATATCTCTTTATATGACAGCGTGCCCAGCACAATCAGCTATGCTATATCTCTACATATATGACAGCTGCCCCAGCACTCTCAGATCTGCTACATCCATATACATGACAGCTTCCCCAGCACACTAAGTCTGCTATATCTCTATATACGACAGCGTGCCCAGAACAATCAGCTCTGCTACATCTATATACATGACAGCAGCCCCTGCACACTCAGCTCTGATATATCTCTATATATGAAAGCGTGCCCAGCACAATCAGCTATGCTATATCTCTATATATGACAGCTTACCCAGCACACTCAGCTTTACTACATTTATACACATGACAGCAGCCCCTGCACACTCAGCCCTGCTATATCTCTATATATGACAGCTGCCCCAGCCCACTCAGCTCTGCCATATCTCTATATATGACAGCTGCCCCAGCCCACTCAGCTCTGCTATATCTCTATATATGACAGCTTACACAGCACACTCAGCCCTGCTATATCTCTATATATAACAGCTGCCCCAGCACACACAGATCTGCTACATCCATATACATGACAGCTTCCCCAGCACACTAAGCTCTGCTATATCTCTATATATGACAGCGTGCCCAGAACAATCAGCACTGCTACATCTATACACATGACAGCTGCCCCTGCACACTCAGCTCTGCTATATCTCTATATATGACAGTGTGCCCAGCACACTCAGCTCTGCTATATCTCTATATATGACAGCTTACCCAGCACACTCAGCTTTACTACATTTATACACATGACAGCAGCCCCTGCACACTCAGCTCTGATATATCTCTGTATATGACAGCTGCACCAGCACACTCAGCTCTGCTATATCTCTATATATGACAGCTCTCCCAGCCCACTCAGCTCTGCTATATCTCTATATATGACTGCTTACCCAGCACACTCAGCTCTGCTATATCTCATATATATGACAGCTTACACAGCACACTCAGATCTGCTACATCTATACACATGACAGCTGCCCATGCACACTCAGCTCTGCTATATTTCTATATATGACAGCTGCCCCAGCACTCTCAGCTTTGCTATATCTCTATATATGACAGTTTACCCAGCACACTCAGCTATGCTATATCTCTATATATATGACATCTGCACCAGCACACTAAGATCTGCTAAATCTGTATATTTATGACAGGTGCCCCAGCACACTCAGCTCTGCTATATCTCTATATATGACAGATGCCCCAGCACAGTCAACACTACTACATCTAAACACATGAGAGCTACCTTAGCACACTAAGATCTGCTAAATCTGTATTTATGACAGGTGCCCCAGCACAATCAGCTCTGCTATATCTCTATATATGACAGCTGCCCCAGCATACTCAGCACTGATACATCCATACTCACGACAGCTTCACCTGCACACTCAGCTCTAATATAATTCTATATTTGACAGCTGTCCAGCACACTCAGCTCTGCTACATCCATACACATGGCAGCTTTCCCATCACACTCAACACTACTATATCTCTATATATATGATATCTTACCGAGCACACTTAGCTTTGCTATATCTCTATTTATGAAAGCTTACCCAGCACACTCAGCTATGCTATATCTCTATTTATGACAGCTTACAGAGCACACTCAGATCTGATACATCTATACACATGATAGTTGCCACAGCACATTTAGCTATGCTACATCTATACACATGAGGGCTGCCACAGCACACTCAGCTCTGCTATATCTCTATATATATGACAGTTGCCCCAGCACACTCAGCTCTGCTATAACTCTATATATGACAGTTGCCCTAGCACACTGAGCACTACTACATCCATACACATGTCAGCTGCCCCAGCACACTCAGCTCTACTATATCTCTATATATGACAGTTTCCCCAGCACACTCAGCTCTTCTACATCCATACACATTACATCTAACCCAGCACACTCAGCTCTGCTATATCTCTATATATATGATAGCTTCTCCAACACACTCAGCTCTTCTATATCTCTATATATGACAGCTACATCTATTCACATGAGGGCTGCCACAGCACACTCAGCTCTGATATATATATTTATATATGACAGCTGCCCTTAGCACAGTCAGCACTGCTACATCTATACACATGAGAGCTACCTCTCACACTCAGATCTGCTAAATCTGTATGTATGACAGGTGCCCCAGCACACTCAGCTCTGCTATAACTCTATATATGACAGCTGCCCTAGGCATACTCAGCTCTGCTACATCCATACTCACGACAGCTTCACCTGCACACTCAGCTCTACTATAATTCTATATATGACAGCTGTCCAGAACACTCAGCTCTGCTACATCCATACACATGGCAGCTTTCCCATCACACTCAACACTGCTATATCTCTATATATGACAGATGCCCCAGCACACTCAGCTCTCTATATCTCTATATATGACAGTTGCCCCAGCACAGTAAGCACTGCTACATCTATACATATGAGAGCTACCTCAGCACAATCAGATCTGCTAAATCTGTATATATGACAGATGCCCCAGCACAGTAAGCACTGCTACATCTATACATATGAGAGCTACCTCAGCACAATCAGATCTGCTAAATCTGTATTTATGACAGCTGCCCCAGCACACTCAGCTCTGCTATATCTCTATATATATGACAGCTGCACCAGCACACTCAGCCCTGCTATATCTCTATATATGACAGCTGTCCATCACACTCAGCCTGCTATATCTATATATGACAGCATACCCAGCACAATCAGCTCTACTATAGTTATACATATGAAGGCTGCCATAGCACACTCAGCTCTGCTATATCTCTATACATATGACATCTGGCCCAGCACACTCAGCTCTGAAACATCTATAGACATGACAGCTGCCCCAGCACACTCAGCTCTGCTATATCTCTATACATATGACATCTGGCCCAGCACACTCAGCCCTGCTATATCTCTATACATATGACATCTGGCCCAGCACACTCAGCTTTGCTACATCTATACTCATGAGGGCTGCCACAGCACACTCAGCTCTGCTATATCTCTATACATATGACATCTGGCCCAGCACACTCAGCACTGCTATATCTCTATATATGACAGCTGCCCCAGCACACTCTGCTCTGATATATCTCTATATATGACAGCTTGCCACATCACACTCAGCTATGCTATATCTCTATATATAAGGGCTGCCCCTGCACACTCAGCTCTGCTATATCTATATATATATGACATCTGCCCCAGCACACTCAGCTCTTCTACATCTATACACATGACAGCTGCCCCTGCACACTCAGCTCTAATATATCTCTATATATGACAGCTTACCGAGCACACTCAGTCTGCAACATCTATACACATGACAGCTGTCCCTGCACACTCAGCTCTGCTATATCTCAATATATGATATCTGCTCCAGCACACTCAGCTCTGCTATATCTATACACATGACAGCTGCCCAAGCACACTCAGCTCCTCTATATTTTTTTTATATTATAGCTACCCCAGCATACTCAGCACTGCTACATCAATACACTTGTCAGCTGCCCCTGCACACTCAACTCTACTATATCTCTATATATGACGCTTACCCAGCACACTCAGCTCTGATACATCTATACACATGAGGGCTGCCACAGCACACTCAGTTCTGCTATATCTCTATATATGACAGTTTACCCAGCACACTCAGCTCTGCTATATCTATACACATGAGGGCTTCCACAGCACACTCAGCTATGCTATATCTCTATATATGACAGTTTACCCAGCACACTCAGCTCTGCTATATCTCTATATATGACAGCTGCCCCAGCAGACTCAGCTCTGCTATATCACTATATATGACAGTTTATCCAGCACACTCAGCTCTGCTATATCTCTATATATGACAGCTGCCCCAGCAGACTCAGCTCTGCTATATCTCTATATATGACAGCTTACCCAGCACACTCATATTTACTACATCAATACACATGAGGGCTGTCACAGCACACTCAGCTCTACTATATCTCTATATTTGACAGCTGTCCAGCATACTTAGCTCTGCTACATCCATACACATGGCAGCTGCCCCATCACACTGAGCTCTGCTATATCTCTATATATGACAGCTGCCCCAGCACACTCAGCTCTGCTATATCTCTATATATTACAGTTGCCCTAGCACGCTGAGCTCTACTACATCCTTACACATGTCAGCTGCCCCAGCACACTCAGCTCTACTATATCTCTATATATGACAGTTTCACCAGCACACTGAGCTCTTCTACATCCATACACATATTTATTTATATATATGACATCTGCCACTGCACACTCACCTCTGCTACATCCATACACATTACAGCTGCACCAGCACACTCAGCTTTGCTACATCTATACACATGACATCTACCCCAGCACACTCACCTCTGCTATATCTCTATATATATGATAGCTTCTCCAACACACTCAGCTCTGCTATATCTCTATATATGACAGCTGCCCCAGCACACTCAGCTCTACTATATCTCTATATATGACAGCTTACCAAGCACACTCAGCTCTGCTACATCTATACACATGAGGGCTGCCACAGCACACTCAGCTCTGCTATATCTCTATATATATGACATCTGCCCCAGTACACTCAGCTCTGCTACATTCATACACATGACAGCCTCCTCTGCACACTCAGCTCTACTATAACTCTATATTTGACAGCTGTCCAGCACACTCAGCCTGCTACATCCATACACATGGCAGCTTCCCCATCACACTCAAAACTGCTATATCTCTATATGTGACAGATGCCCCAGTACACTCAGCTCTGATACATCTATATACATGACAACTGCCCCTTCACACTCAGCTCTACTATAACTCTATATTTGACAGCTGTCCAGCACACTCAGCCTGCTACATCCATACACATGGCAGCTTCCCCATCACACTCAACACTGCTATATCTCTATATATATGACATCTGCACCCACACACTCAGCTTTGCTATATCTCTATATATGAAAGCTTACCCAGCACACTCAGCTCTGCTATATCTCTATATATGACAACATATCGAGCACACTCAGATCTGCTTCATCTATACACATGACAGCTGCCCCAGCATACTCAGCTCTGCAATATCTCTATATATATGACAGCTGCCCCAGCACATTCAGCTCTGCTATATCTCTATATATGACAGTCGCCCTAGCACACTGAGCTCTACTACATCCATACACATGTCAGCTGCCCCAGCACACTCAGCTCTACTATATCTCTATATATGACAGTTTCCCCAGCACACTGAGCTCTTCTACATCCATACACATTACAGCTGCCCCAGCACACTCAGCTTTACTATATCTATATATATATGACATCTGCCTCAGCACACTCAGCTCTGCAATATCCATACACATGACAACTGCCCCTGCACACTCAGCTCTAATATAACTCTATATTTGACAGCTGTCCAGCACACTCAGATCTGCTAAATCTGAATTTATGACAACTGCCCCTGCACACTCAGCTTTGCTATATCTCTATATATGACAGCTTACCGAGCACACTCAGATCTGCTACATCTATACACATGACAGCTGCCCCAGCACACTCAGCTCTGCTATATCTCTATATATATGACATCTGCACCAGCACACTCAGCATTGCTATATCTCTATATATAAAAGCTTACCCAGCACACTCAGCTCTGCTATATCTCTATATATGACAGCTTACCCAGCACACTCAGCTCTGCTATATCTATACACATAAGGGCTGCCACAGCACAATCAGCTCTGATATATCTATATATATGACAGCTACTAGCATACTCAGCTCTGCTATATCTATATATATGACATCTGGCCTAGCACACTCAGCTCTTCTACATCTATACATATGACAGCTGCCCCAGCACACTCAGCTCTAATATATCTCTATATATGACAGCTTACCCAGCACACTCAGTCTGCAACATCTATACACATGACAGCTGCCCCAGCACACTCAGCTCTGCTATATCTCTATATATGACAGATGCCCCAGCACACTCAGTCTGCAACATCTATACACATGACAGATGTCGCTGCACACTCAGCTCTGCTATATCTCATATATATGATATCTGCTCCAGCACACTCAGCTCTGCTACATCTATACACATGACAGCTGTCCCTGCAAACTCAGCTCTGCTATATCTCTATATATGGCAGCTGCCCCTGGACACTCAGCTCTACTATATCTCTATATATATGACGCTTACCCAGCGCACTCAGCTCTGCCACATCTATACACATGAGGGCTGCCACAGCACACTCATTTCTGCTATATCTCTATATATTTGACAGCTTCTCCAGCACACTCAGCTCTGCCACATCTATACACATGACAGCTGCTCCAGCACACTCGGCTCTAGTATATCTCTATATTTATGATATCTTACCGAGCACACTCAGCTCTGCTATATCTCTATATAATGACAGCTCCCCAGCACACTCACCTTTGCTATATCTCTATATATATGACATCTGCACCAGCACACTCAGATTTGCAATATCTCTATATATAAAAGCTTACCCAGTAAACTCAGCTCTGCTATATCTCTATATATGACAGCTTACCCAGCACACTCAGCTCTGCCATATCTCTATATATGACAGTTTACCCAGCACACTCAGCTCTGCTACATCTATACAAATGACAGCAGCCCCTGCACACTCTGCTCTGCTATATCTCTATATATATGACAGCTGCCCCAGCAGACTCAGCTCTGCTATATCTCTATATATGACAGTTTACCCAGCACACTCAGCTCTGCTACATCTATACAAATGACAGCAGCCCCTCCACACTCTGCTCTGATATATCTCTATATATGACAGCTGCCCCAGCAGACTCAGCTCTGCTATATCTCTATATATGACAGCTTACCCAGCACACTCAGCTCTGCTACATCTTTACACATGAGGGCTGCCACAGCACACTCAGCTCTACTATATCTCTATATTTGACAGCTGTCCAGCATACTCAGCTCTGCTACATCCATACACATAGCAGCTGCCCCATCACACTCAGCACTGCTATATCTCTATATATGACAGATGCCACAGCACACTCAAGCCTGCTATATCTCTATATATTACAGTTGCCCTAGCACGCTGAGCTCTACTACATCTATACACATGAGTTCTGCCACAGCACACTCAGCTTTACTATATCTATATATATATACGACAGTTTCCCCAGCACACTGAGCTCTTCTACATCCATACACATTACATCTCACCAAGCACACTCACCTCTGCTATATCTCTATATATATGACATCTGCCACTGCACACTCAGCTCTGCTACATCTCATACACATTACAGCTGCACCAGCACACTGAGATCTACTACATCTATACACATGACATCTAACCCAGCACACTCACCTCTGCTATATCTCTCTATATATGACATCTGCACCAGCACACTCAGCTCTACTATATCTCTATATATCACAGCTGCCCCAGCACACTCAGCTCTCTATATCTCTATATATATGACAGCTTACCCAGCACATTCAGCTCTGCTACATCTATAAACATGAGGGCTGCCACAGCACACTCAGCTCTGCTATATCTCTATATATATGACATCTGCCCCAGCACACTCACCTCTGCTACATTCATACACATACAGCTTCCCCTGGACACTCAGCTCTGCTATAACTATATATTTGACAGCTGTCCAACACACTAAGCCTGCTACAACCATACACATGGCAGCTTCCCCATCAAAATTTAACACTGCTATATCTCTATATATGACAGCTTCCCCATCACACTCAGCTCTGCTATATCTTTATATGTGACAGATGCCCCTGTACACTCAGCTCTACTATAAATCTATATTTGACAGCTGTCCAGCACACTCAGCTCTGCTACATCCATACACATGGCAGCTTTCCCATCACACTCAACACTACTATATCTTTATATATGACAGCTGCCCCAGCATACTCAGCACTGCTATATCTCTATATATGACAGCTGCCCAGCACACTAAGCTCTGCTATATCTCTATATATGACAGCTTACCCAGCACACTCAGCTCTGCTACATCTATACACATGAGGGCTTCCACAGCACACTCAGCTCTACTATATCTCTGTATATATGACATCTGCCTCAGCACACTCAGCTCAGCTACATTCATACACATGGCAGCTTCCCCATCACACACAACACTGCTATATCTCTATATGTGACAGTTTCCCCAGCACACTGAGCTCTTCAACATCTATACACATTACAGCTTCAGCAGCACACTCAGCCTTGCTACATCTATACACATGACATCTATCCAGGCACACTCACCTCTGCTATATCTCTATAACTATGATAACTTCTCCAGCACACTTAGCTCTACTATATCTCTATATATGACAGCTTACTTAGCACACTCAGCTCTGCTACATCTATACACATGAGGGCTGCCACAGCACACTCAGCTCTACTATATCTGTATATTTGACAGCTGCCCTAGCACACTCAGCTCTGCTACATCCATACAACGACAGCTTCACCTGCACACTCAGCTGTACTATAATTCTATATTTGACAGCTGTCCAGAACACTCAGCTTTTCTATATCCATACACATGACAGCTTCCCCATCACACTCAACACTGCAATATATGACAGATGCCCCAGCACACTCAGCTCTGCTATATCTCTATATATGACAGCTGCATCAGCATACTCAGCTCTGCTACACCCATAAAAAACGACAGCTTCATCTGCACACTCAGCATTACTATAATTCTGTATTTGACAGCTGTCCAGCAAACTCAGCTCTACTATATCTCTATATATGACAGATGCCCCAGCACACTCAGCTCTGATACATCTATACACATGACAACTGCCCCTGCACACTCAGCTCTGCTATATCTCTATATATGACAGCTTACCGAGCACACTCAGATCTGCTACATCTATACACATGACAGCTGCCCCAGCATGCTCAGCTCTGCTATATCTCTATATATATATGACATCTGCACCAGCCCACTCAGCTCTGCTATATCTCTATATATGACAGCTGCCCTATCATACTCAGCTCTGCTACATCCATACTCACGACAGCTTCACCTGCACACTCAGCTCTACTATAATCTATATTTGACAGCTGTCCAGCACACTCAGCTCTGCTACATCCATACACATGGCAGCTTTCCCATCACACTCAACACTGCTATATCTCTATATATATGACATTTCCACCACACACTCAGCACTGCTATATCTCTATATATGAAAGCTTACCCAGTACACTCAGCTCTGCTATATCTCTATATTTGACAGCTTACCCAGCACAAGTAGGTCTGCTATATCTTAAAACATGAGGGCTGTCACAACACACTCAGCTCTGCTATATTTCTATATATATGAAATCTGCAAAAGCACACTCAGCCCCGCTACAACTATACACATGACAGCTGCGCCCAGAACACTCAGTTCTGCTATATCTCTATATATGACAGCATACCCAGCACAATCAGCTCTTCTACATCTATTCACATGACAGCTGCCCCAGCACACTCGGCTCTACTATATCTCTATATATGACAGTTGCCCTAGCACACTGAGCTCTGCTATATCTATAAAAATGACAGCTGCCCCAACACACTCAGCTCTGCTATATCTCTATATATGACAGCTGTCCAGCACACTCAGCCTGCTACATCCATACACATGGCAGCTGCCCAGCACACTCAGCTCTGCTATATCTCTATATATGACAGCTGCCCCAGCACACTCAGCTCTGCTATATCTCTATATATGACAGCTGCCCCAGCACACTCAGCTCTGTATATCTCTATATATGACAGCTGCCCTAGCACACTCAGCCCCGCTACATCTATACACATGACAGCTGCGCCCAGAACACTCAGCTCTGCTATATCTATACACATGACAGCTGCCCCTGCACACTCAGTTTTGCTATATCTCTATATATGACAGCTGCCCCAGGACACTCAGCTCTGCTATATCTCTATATATGACAGCTGCCCCAGCACACTCAGCTCTGCTACATCTATATATATGACAGCTGCCCTAGCACACTCAGCTCTGCTATATCTCTATATATGACAGCTGCCCAGCACACTCAGCTCTGCTACATCTATACACATGACAGCTTCCCCAGCACACCCAGCTTTGCTATATCTCTATATATGACAGCTTACCCAGCACACTCAGCTCTACTATATCTCTATATATGACAGCTGCCCCAGCATACTCAGCCCTGCTACATCCATACTCACGACATCTGCCCCAGCACACTCAGCTCTACAATTTCTTTATATATATGACATCTGCCACAGCACACTCAGCCTGCTACATCCATACACATGGCTGCTTCCCCATCACACGCAGCACTGCTATATCTTATATATGACAGATGCCCCAGCACACTCAGCTCTGCTATATCTCTATATATGACAGCTGCCCCAGCATACTCAGCTCTGCTATATCCATACTCATGACAGCTTCACCTGCACAATCAGCATTACTATAATTCAATATATGACAGATGCCCCAGCACACTCAGCTCTAATACATCCATACACATGGCAGCTTTCCCATCACACTCAACACTGCAATATATGACAGATGCGCCAGCACACTCAGCTCTGCTATATCTCTATATATGACAGCTGCATCAGCATACTCAGCTCTGCTACACCCATACTCACGACAACTTCATCTGCACACTCAGCATTACTATAATTCTATATTTGACAGCTGTCCAGCACACTCAGCTCTACTATATCTCTATATATGAAAAATGCCCCAGCACACTTAGCTCTGATACATCTATACACATGGCAACTGCCCCTGCACACTCAGCTCTACTATATCTCTATATATGACAGCTTACCGAGCACACTCAGATCTGCTACATCTATACACATGACCGCTGCCCCAGCATACTCAGCACTGCTATATCTCTATATATATTACATCTGCACCAGCACACTCAGCTTTGCTATATCTCTATATATGAAAGCTTACCCGGCACACTCAGCTCTGCTATATCTCTATATATGACAGCATATCGAGCACACTCAGATCTGCTTCATCTATACACATGACAGCTGCCCCAGCACACTCAGCTCTACTATATCTCTATATATATGACAGCTGCCCCAGCACACTCAGCTCTGCTATATCTCTATATATGACAGCTGCCGCAGCACACTCAGCCTGCTATATCTCTATATATTAACTTGAAGATTGCTTGCACTCCTCCCTGTTAGTGGTGCTCAGTGAACCGGGAGAATCCCAAATTGTACAATCAATGCACACTGAGCTCTGCTACATCCATACACATGCCAGCTACCCCAGCACACTCAGCTCTACTATATCTCTATATATGACAGTTTCCCCAGCACACTGAGCTCTTCTACATCCATACACATTACAGCTGCACCAGCACACTCAGCTCTACTATATCTCTATATATATGACATCTGCCACAGCACACTCAGCTATGCTACATCCATACACATGACAACTGCCCCTGCACACTCAGCTATGCTACATCCATACACATGACAACTGCCCCTGCACACTCAGCTCTGCTATATCTCTATATATGACAGCTTACCGAGCACACTCAGATCTGCTACATCTATACACTTGACAGCTGCCCCAGCATACTCACCTCTGCTATATCTCTATATATATGACATCTGCACCAGGACACTCAGCTTTGCTATATCTCTATATATAAAAGCTTACCCAGCACACTCAGCTCTGCTATATCTCTATATATGACAGCTTACCCAGCACACTCAGCTCTGCTATATTTGTAAAAGGCTGCCACAGCACACTCAGCTCTGCTATATCTATATATATATGACATCTGGCCCAGCACACTCAGCTCTTCTACATCTATACACATGACAGCTGCCCCTGCACACTCAGCTCTAATATATCTCTATATATGACAGCTTACCGAGCACACTCAGTCTGCAACATCTATACACATGACAGCTGTCCCTGCACACTCAGCTCTGCTATATCTCTATATATGATATCTGCTCCAGCACACTCAGCTCTGTACATCTATACACATGACAGCTGTCCCTGCAAAGTCAGCTCTGCTATATCTCTATATATGGCAGCTGCCCCAGAACACTCAGCATTGCTATATCTCTGTATATGACAGCTGCCCAAGCACACTCAGCTCCTCTATATTTTTTTTATATTATAGCTACCCCAGCATACTCAGCACTGAAACATCAATACACTTGACAGCTGCCCCTGCACACTCAGCTCTAGTGTTGAGCGCGAATATTCGAAAAGCGAATTTTTTTAGCGAATATCGACACTTCGCTAATTCGCGAATATTTCGAATATAGCGCTATAAATTCGCTATTTCGAATATTCGTGTTTTTTTTTTTTTTTAGTTATATTTCTTTCTTTCCCACTTCCCAAAAGTAGTTCTTACCTGTCCTGAGGATTCCTGGCTTCCTGGCTGCTCTGTCAGTGCCCGTTGCCGCTTCTGCCGACTTCCGTGCTCATGGTCCCATGGAGCGTCCCCATATACTAAAATGTACTGTCGGATTTGAGGAATTACGTTGAAATCGCAATGCGATTAATTCAAGTTATATTAATCGCATTGCGATTACAAGTTAGCACTGCTATCTTACATAGGCTAGAATTAACAAATATGGAATATAGCAATAGCACTAGCAGTGCTAAGTTGAAATCGCAATGCGATTACTTCAAGTTAAATTAATCGCATTACGAATTCAACTTAGCACTGCTGCTATATTCCATATTCGTTAACTTCGTTCATTCTAGCAAGCTGACCCATTATAAACCCAGCTCTAAGTTGAAATCGCAATGCGATTAATATAACTTGAATTAATCGCATTGCGATTTCAACGTAATTCCTCAAATCCGACAGTACATTTTAGTATATGGATATGTTCCCATGGTGATGGGGACGCTCCATGAGCACGGAAGTTTATGGTTGGCTTGGTAGAATTAGCGAATAGCGAATATGACGAATGTATTCGTCATATTCCTCAAAACGAAGATAACGAGTATTCTACATCTTCGTTTTAGCAACCTATTCGTCAACTTCGCTAATTCTAGCAATCAATCAAATAGGAAGGTTGACTATAGAGACAACTGTGTTAAATTCGCTATGCGATTTTTTTTTTTTAATAGAATAATTATATTACTTGATATAATTTATTATAATTATTCTATTTATTAAAAAAAAAAAAATTAAATAGTCGCATAGCGAATTAAACACAGTTGTCTCTATAGTCAACCTTCCTATTTGATTGCTAGAATTAGCGAAGTTGACGAATAGGTTGCTAAAACGAAGATGTAGAATACTTCGTTATCTTCGTTTTGAGGAATATGACGAATACATTCGTCATATTCGTCATCCTCGCTATAATTCTAGATATGAAACCAATAGGAAAGTAGCCTTAAGTTAAAATCGCAATACGCGATTATTTAAATCGCATATTAATCGCGATAACTGGAATAATGACGAATATTCGATTTCGATGAATATAAAACGAATATTCATTCGAATATTCGCGAATTTCGTCGAAATCGAATATGGCACCTGCCGCTCATCACTACTCAGCTCTACTATATCTCTATATATGACACTTACCCAGCACACTCAGCTCTGCTACATCTATACACATGAGGGCTGCCACAGCACACTCAGTTCTGCTATATCTCTATATTTATGACATCTGCCCCAGTAA
>JAKVIS010004437.1:0-14198 GCA_033119425.1 Bufotes viridis
GGCTCCACGCCTAGCTCCAGAAAATTCCAGTCAGAGTAGCTTTAACAAGATAGGAAAAAGGAACAGTCTCCATGTGCTCCTCTCCAATATACTCCATCTCCCTCGGTAACACAGCCTTGTAGATTCTGAACCTTATGATTTTCATTCTCCCTGGAGCAGTTTTAATGATAAAACAGCTTCCTAGGATGTAGGAGTCTCAGAGATTAGAGTTCTCTGACCTTGACCTAGTTCTGAGAAGCTTGTACATGTAGGTCTTCATTGCTCCACAGGCAGAATTAAACTTACTAACTAATCAAGCAGCAGACCTATGGTCCATCTCCTGGCAACCTAACAGGACTAGCCAAGGTTTTGACCCTTAATTGTTCATACAATGCTATTAGGTTCACAAATATAACAAATCACAACATTCAACTTAGCAATATAACATTACATCAGTTAACCCTTTGCAGTACCCTCTCCTGGGGTACTCCCCAAATCATGTGCAGGCTCTCTCCCCCCCAAATCATGTGCAGGCTCCATTAACCCCCTCCCCAAATCATGTGCAGGCTCCATTAACCCCCTCCCCAAATCATGTGCCGGCTCCATTAACCCTGCTCCCCCAATCATGTGCAGGCTCCATTAACCCCCTCCCCCAATCATGTGCAGGCTCCATTAACCCCCTCCCCTAATCATGTGCAGGCTACATTAACCCCCTCCCCAAATCATGTGCAGGCTCCATTAACCCCCTCCCCCAATCATGTGCAGGCTCCATTAACCCCCTCCCCCAATCATGTGCAGGCTACATTAACCCCCTCCCCAATCATGTGCAGGCTCCAATAACCCCCTCCCCAATCATGTGCAGGCTACATTAAACCCCCAATACTTACCTCCCTGGAAGTGCTGGATGCAGGCCTCTTCCGGCCTGTGCTGTCCCGCTCTGCACTCTGCTCAGGCGGCGCGATGGCGTCATCGCGCCGCCTGAACCTGCTCTGATAGGCTGCCGGCACAAGGCCCGCAGCCTATCAGAGAGCAGGGAGGGAGACGCCTCTCCCTCCACTGCCGCACAGCACAGCGATCTGTATCGCTGTCCAGAGGATGGCGATACAGATCACTATGGAGATGAACGCTTCCACAGTGGAGCGTTCATCTCCTGTGACCTGGAGCCCCCTTACGGAGCCTCGCGCCCACTCAGTGGCGTATCTATCACGAGGCAAACAAGGCATTTGCCTAGGGCGGCACTTCCTATGGGGCGGCAAAATGCCTTGTTTGCCAGTGATAGACTTCGGGTTTTTTTTTTTTGCCCTCTATTCAAACTTGTGAGGCGGCGCGGTCCGATTAAATCCTCCTCCGACTCCATCCACATCCACTAGCAAGCGGCATCGCCGGCGCCGCATAGTGAAGGAGTCTACGTACAACTTACTTCCTCCTCCTCCTCCTGACTCCGCGCGTTGCCGTGACGTCACAGAAGGCGGAGTCACAGGCCGGCCACTGGCAGCAATGCTAGGGAGACTGGAGAGGGCCAGGAGGCAGCACAGTAGGCCTATGCAGTAACGCACACAGCTACGCGCTGGCTGCCTGCAGGCTGCTAACTACTCAGGACTCAGGAGTCAAATTGCCTGCCTGGATTGGAATGGTGATTGACTCAAGTGAGTGCCCCCAGCCCCCCACTGTGTGACACACAATTACATAAGTAATGTAATAGTATATATTTATATCATAAGGGCATGCAGTTCAGTCCCACTCAGCACATTATGTGGTGACAGAATCCCTTTAATATCATGCAGAGGCAATGTCATGTGCATGTCCCTGGTATATTGTTCCAGTTTCCTACTGGAAAGGGTGGAGCCTAAAGAGGAAGGGGTGGGGTTAACAGAGGAAGGGGTTTGGCCTTGACAGGAAGGGGTGGGTCAAATTTATATTAGAGGGGTGCCCGAGTTTAGTCTTGCCTAGGGCAGCACAAAACCAAGATACACCACTGGCCCCACTATTTGAGAAACACTGACTTATACTGATTTATGCAAAATGTGTTGAAAGTACACTGACAATTTAAAAGTGTTCTCTGTGAATACTTATTTTTAAGTAAGTGTCTCATCCTGCTTCCATAAACAGAACATTCATACCTGTTCTCCCCTGCTCCATTCCTCCGCTGTACCCATGTCCCCAGAGTGTTTCCATCCGATGTGGCCACAAGCAGCACATCATCACTGAAGCCAGTCATTGGCTGCAGCAGCAGATTGTGACCATGTCCATGCAGAGCTAGATGTAAACACTCTGAGGACCTGGATCATGGACATAGCGGAGGCTTCTTAACCACATCAGCCCCCTAGCTTAAACACCCTTAATGACCAGGCCACTTTTTACAATTCCGCACTACACTACTTTCACCGTTTATTGCTCCGTCATGCAACTTACCACCCAAATGAATTTTACCTCCTTTTCTTCTCACTAATAGAGCTTTTATTTGGTGGTATTTCATTGCTGCTGACATTTTTACTTTTTGCTATTAATCAAAAATGACCGAAATTTTTGCAAAAAAATGACATTTTTCACTTACTGTTGTAAATTTTTTTAAAACTACATTTCTATATAAATTTTCTCTAAATTTATTGTTCTACATGTCTTTGATAAAAAAGTCCAATAAGTGTATATTTATTGGTTTGGGTAAAAGTTATAGCGTTTACAAACTATGGTGCAAAAAGTGAATTTCGGCATTTTGAAGCAGCTCTGACTTTCTGAGCACCTGTCATGTTTCTTCAGGTGCTAGAATGTCAGGAAAGTATAAATACCCCCAAATCACACCATTTTAGAAAGAAGACACCCCAAAGTATTCGCGGAGGGGCTTGGTGAGTTCATGTATCATTTCATTTTTTTCACAAGTTAGCGGAAAATGACACTTTCTGAGAAAAAAAAAAAAAAAGTTTCAATTTCTGATAACTTCTGGCAAAAAAATAAAAAAATATCTCAGACGGACTCACTATGCCCCTCAGTGAATACCTTGGGGTGTCTACTTTCGAAATGGGGTCATTTGTGGGGTGTGTTTACTGTTCTGGCATTTTGGGCGGGGCTAAATTGTGAGCCGCCATGGAAAACCTAAAGGTACTCGTTAGAATTTGGGCCCCTTTGCGCACTCCAGGCTGCAAAAAGTCTCACTTATGTGGTATCGCCGTACTCAGGAGAAGTAGGGCAATGTGTTTTGGGGTGTATTTTTACATATACCCATGTTGGAGTGAGAGAAATATCTCTGTAAATTGTCAACTTTGTATAAATTTTTTTAAAAGTTGTCGTTTACAGAGATATTTTTCACACAAAGTATGGGTATATATAAAAATACACCCTAAACACATTGCCTTCACTCTCCTGAGCTACGGCGATACCACACGTGTGTCACTCTTGCGGCCTGGGTGCAAAGAGCCCTAAACCAATGAGTACCTTTAGGATTTCACAGGGCATTTTTACGCATTTGGATTCCAGACTTCTTCTCACGCTTTAGGGGCCCTAAAATGCCAGGACAGTATAAATACCCCACATGTGACCCCATTTTGGAAAGAAGACACCCCAAGGTATTCTGTGAGGGGGTATGGTGAGTTCATGTAAAATTTTATTTTTGTCACAAGTTAGTGGAATATGAGACTTTGTAAAAACAAAATTAAAAAAAAAAAATAATAATTTCCGCTGACTTGTGCCAAAAATAAAAATTCTGTGGACTCACCATGCCCCTCACGGAATACCTTGGGGTGTCTTCTTTCCAAAATCGGGTCACATGTGGGGTATTTATACTCACCTGGCATTTTAGGGGCCCCTAAAGTGTGAGAATCCAAATGCATAAAAATGGCCTGTGAAATCTAAAGGTACTCATTGGTTTTAGGGCCCCTTTAGCACCCAGGCTGCAAAAAGTGTCACTCATGTGCTATCGCCGTACTCAGGAGAAGTAGGGCAATGTGTTTTGGGGTGTATTTTTACATATACCCATGCTGCGTGTGAGAAATATCGCTGTAAGCGACAACTTTTTACATTTTTTATTCAAAGTTGTCAATTTACAGAGATATTTCTCTCACCCAGTATGGGTATATGTAAAAATACACCCCAAAACACATGCCTACTTCTCCTGAGTAGTAATGCCACATGTGTGACACTTTTCTGCAGCCAAGATCGCAAAGGGGCCCAGAGTCTAATGAGTACCTTTTAGGAGGGCATTTTACGCATTTTTCTTCTCACGCTTTAGGGCCTCTAAAATGCCAGGGCAGTAGAAATACCCACATGTGACCCATTTTGGAAAGAAGACACCAAGGTATTCCATGAGGGAGCATGGCGAGTTCATAGAGATTTTTTTTTGGCACAAGTTAGTGGAAATTGATTTTTATTGTTTTTCTCACAAAGTCTCCTTTCCGCTAACTTTTTGACAAAAGTTTAATTTTTCATGGACTCATTATGCCCCTCAGCGAATACCTTGGGGTGTCTTCTTTCCAAAATGAGGTCACATGTGGGTATTTATACTGCCCTGGCATTTTAGGGGCCCTAAAGCGTGAGAAGAAAAATGCGTAAAAATGCCCTCCTAAAAGGTACTCATTGGAATTTGGGCCCCTTTGCGCATCTTGGCTGCAAAAAAGTGTCACACATGTGGTATCGCCGTACTCAGGAGAAGTAGGGCGATGTGTTTTGGGGTGTATTTTTACATATACCCATGCTGGGTGAGAGAAATATCTCTGTAAATTGACAACTTTGAATAAAAAAATTTAAAAAGTTGTCGTTTACAGCGATATTTCTCACACCCAACATAGGTATATGTAAAATACACCCCCATTGCCCTACTTCTCCTGATGCAGCGATACCACATGAGTGACACTTTTTGCAGCCAAGATGCGCAAAGGGCCTAAACCAATGAGTACCTTTAGGATTTCTGAGCCATTTTTACGCATTTGGATTCTCACGCTTTAGGACCCCTAAATTGCCAGGGCAGTATAAATACCCCACATGTGACCCCATTGTGGAAATAAGACACCCCAAGGTATTCTGTGAGGGGCATGGCGAGTTCACAGAAAAAAAAATTTGGCACAAGTTAGCGGAAATTTTTTTTTTTTTTTACAGTCTCATATTCCACTAACTTGTGACAAAAATAAAATTTTACATGAACTCACCATACCCCTCACGGAATACCTTGGGGTGTCTTCTTTCCACAATGGGGTCACATGTGAGGTTTTTGTACTGTCCTGGCATTTGAGGGTCTCCGCAATCATTACACGTATGGCCAGCATTAGGAGTTTCTGCGATTGTCCTGATATTGAGCATACGGGTAATTTTTTCCGTTCAGCCTCTGCGCTGAAAAAAAAAAATGAAACGGCACAGATTTTTTCATTCGCATCGGTCAATGTGGATGAAAAAATCTCTGCCAAAATCAGTGACTGCGGTGCGGTGGGCTGGGCGCTAGCTACCTAACAAGTAGCTAACTAACTGGCGGTGATAAGGGACCCTTATGCCCCATTCACACGTCCGCAATTCTGTTTGCGGAACGGAATTGCGGACCCATTCATTTCTATGGGGACAGACTTTGTCCCGCCCGGATCCGGAATTACGGATCCGCGCTTCCGGTCTGCACTTCCGTTCACGCAAAAATATAGAACATGTCCTATTCTTGTCCGCACTGCGGACAAGAAAAAGCATTTTCTATATAGTTCTGGCAATGTGCGGATCTGCAAAATGCGGAAAGCACATTGCCGGTGTCCGTGTTTTGAGGATCTGCGGATCGGATCCGCGGATCGGATCCGCGGATCCGTGAATCCACGGATCTGTGAATCCACGGATCCACAAAACACATATGGACGTCTGAATGGAGCCTTACAAGGGGTGTGATCAATGACAGGGGGTGATCAGGGGTCTAGATGGGGTGATCAAGGGGTTAATAGGTGAGGGGTGGGGGTTGGGGGGGTTAGTGTAGTGTTTGGTGCAACTTTACTGTAGTTACCTGGTCCTCTGGTGGTTGATCCCAGCAAATGGGACCACCAGAGGACCAGGTAGCAGCTATATCAGACGCTGTTCATAAAACAGCGTCTGATATAGCTGTTTGATGCGATTTTATTCGCATCAACAGCCTGCCAGCGATGGATCATCGCTGGCAGGCTGTAGCCGGAACTGCCGTGCCGCGCTTCTCTGTGAACGCGCGCGCTCACAGGAAATCTCGGCTCTCACGAGATGACGCGCCCGACTGCGTCAACTCAGAGCTACAGGACCGCCCGCAGGACGCATCCCTGCGTTAGGCGGTCCTGTAGTAGTTAAAGGATCAGAGTGGCGGGAGCAGATAAGTATGAATCTTCTGTTTATGAAGGCAGGCTGCAGACACCTGCTAAAAGAATCAGTATTCCATTAGAACCCCTTTAAGCATTATTCTATATATTCCTTGCTGTGTATATATGTAGATACTGCATTCATAACACAGAGCTTTTATTTCTAAATCAAGATACTCAACAGATTAACTAAAGAACACGTGAATGTGCTAATGATGTTTCTTAATCCTGTTCATTACCTAACTGCACCAAGTAAGGCCTAAAGTGCCATGCAGGTCCCATCTGGCAGTAATGATGTTCTGCCCCCTCCCAACCTGTAGCTTTTCACTTGATAAGCTGTGTATCTAGAGCTATGTGAGTGAACAGATGTTCTCCAGAATGCTCCAATACTTAGATTATCTCATTTCCATATTGTCACGGCAAGACTGTAGAAATTAGTATACCTCTTCCCTTCACTGATATAAAGATTGCTCCACTTTATTATGTAGTGATATGTAAATGCTAGTGCTTGCAAGTCTTCAACATTTACATTATATATATATATATATATATATATATACACACACACACCCACAGAAAAAGAGAATGCAACAGCACTCTGCAGTTACCCAAATAAAGTACATAAATGCAATTAGAATGATAAATATTATAATGTCAATCCTATGCTTATATAGTAATAGAGATGCTTAGCAAATACATTTTGTACAAAATTATTTGGGCCCGTCTGCCAAACGTCAAGATGGGAACCTAACACTAAACGCTACCTGTAATGAGCCCTCACAGCCACTGTACAATTCATGGAGTGTTGTTCCACATGCATGCTGGGTCCACTCTCCTGAAGGGAATGCAGGTACCAACATGTACCTGCATTCCCTGTAGCAGAGTGGACCCAGCATGCATGTGGAACCGACAGAGATCGCCTTGACGTTTAGCAGACGGGCCCAAATAATTTTGTACAAAATATATTTGCTAAGCATCTTAATGACTATATAAGCATAGGATTAACATTATAACTATTTATCATTATTATTACATTTATGTACTTTATTTGGGTAAATGCAGAGTGCTGTTGCATTCTCTTTTTCTGTGTGAATTTAGCCATGGCAACGTGCACCTGCAGATTGGGATGTGCTGACTGACCCCTTTTCCTTGCAGTATATATATATATATATATACCTACAGTCCTCTTTTTATGGAATGGTTTTGTGGTTTTCCTCGAAAAATATATCCATATTACCCATAGATTGCATATGTAGCAAACACTCTGGTGTCATTAAGGAATTTCCAAGAGTTTATGCTATGTTCATTAGCATGCTAGATCTTATTCTCTAGAGAAGAAACTATTTCTCAGGTAGGGAAAAATAGGCCCCAGGTTGCCTCTCATGCGTCTCACGCTGTTTTCTTGGTTGCCATAGTAACAAGGCATATAGCTGGGGTAAAAAGGTATCACTGATATAAGACGCGTTCCTGTGTTTTAGCAAGATTTTGTTCAACCATCTCAGCAGCACCTTGATATTGCCTGTAGCATTGATTCAAAATAAAACATGTTTACCCTTTCAGGACCCAGCCAGTTTTCACTTTCCTGACCTAATTTTACAAATCTGACACGTGTCAGTTTATGTGCTAATAACTTTGGAATGATCTTACTTATCCAAGCAATTTTGAGATTCGGTTTTTAATGAAACATTGTACATCATGTTAGTGGTAAATTTTGGTTGATAAGTTTATTTATTTAAAAATCAAACATTTTCAGAGAATTTGGAAAAAAATTAAATTTTCTATATTTGAATTTCTCTGCTTTTAAGACAGTTATAACTCAGAAAATAGTTATTAATTAATATTCACCATATATATACTTTATGCTGGCATCATTTTGTAAACATAATTTTCTTTTTTAGGATTTCAGAAGGCTTAGAATTTTATAAGCAATTTTTTACATTTTCAAGATAAAATGTCAGTTTTGGAAATTAAGAATCAATTCAGTTCTGAAGTGATTTTAAGAGGCTTGCATAATAGAAACCACCCATTTTAGAAACTACACCCATCAAATTAGTCAAAACTTATCTCTACAAACTGTTTGAAACTCTTAGGCCTCTTTCACACGGGTGTCACATTTGACGCCCGGATAAGAGGCGGGTGCGTTGTGGGAAATGCACGATTTTCCCGCGCGAGTGCAAAGCGCTTTAATGCATTTTGCACGCACATGGGAAAAATCGGCATGTTTGTTACCCAGACCCGAACCCGGACTTCATCACTGAAGTTCAGGTTTGGGTTGAGTATTCTGTAGATTTTATTATTTTCCTTATAACATGGTTATAAGGGAAAATAATAGCATTCTCAATACAGAATGCTTTGTAAAATGTGGATTAAGGGTTAAAATAAAAAATTAACTCACCTTATCCACTTGATCGCGTAGTTGCGATCTCTTCTGTCTTCTTCAGCATTAGCTGCCGGCTAAAGGACCTGTGATGACGTCATCGAGCTCATCACATGGTCCAATCACATGGTGATGGACCATGTTATTGGACCATGTGATGTGACGTCATCACAGGTCCTTTAGCCGGCAGCTAATGCTTGAAGAAGACAGAAGAGATCGGCAACTACGCGATCAAGTGGATAAGGTGAGTTAATTTTTATTTTTAACCCCTTAATCCACATTTTACAAAGCATTCTGTATTGAGAATGTTATTATTTTCCTTATAACCATGTTATAAGGGAAAATAATAAAGATCGGGTCCGTCTTATAGCAACCTTGGAAAATCGCACTGCATCTGCACTTGCTTGCGGATGCTGCGATTCCGCAGCCCTTCACTTCTATGGGCCTGTGAAAAACGCACAATATAGAGCATGCTGCGATTTTCACGCAACGCAGAAGTGATGCGTGAAAATCACCGCTCATGTGCATAGCCCCATAGAAATGAATGGGTCCGGATTCAGTGCGGGTGCAATCGTCCTCCTCACACATTGCAGCCAGGAAATCACGCCGTGTGAAAGGGGCCTTAGGCCTCATGCACACAAACATATTGCTCATTCCGTGTCTGTTCCGATTTTTTCGGACTGTATACAGAACTATTCATTTCAATGGGTCCGCAAAAACAGAAAGGTACTCCGTGTGCATTCCATTTTCGTATGTCCAGTATTTCCGTTACGCAAAAAAAATAGAACATGTCTCTATTATTGTCCGCATTACGGACGAAGGATAGGACTGTTCTATTAGGGGCCAGCTGTTCCGTTCTGCAATTCTGTGGATTGTCATCCGTATTTTTACGGACCGCAAAATACATATGGTCGTGTGCATGAGGCCTTAGGTGTTCCACAGGAATGAATCTTCAAATCTGACATGTTTCACTTTTGTGGGGCTTATATACTAGAAACTAACCATAAATGATTCCAGTTTAGAACCTACTCCCTCAAATTACTGTACTCAAAACTGATTTTACAAACTTTTTTAACCCTGTAAGTGTCCCATAAGAATTAAAGCAAAATGGAGGTGAAATTTAAAAATTATTTTCATAGAAAGAGTTAACAGCCAAACAAAACTAATTATATTTATTACCCTGATTCTGTAGTTTACAGAAACAAACCATTAGAAACTGTGGTGTTAAACAGGCAGGATATGCTCAAACCCTATGCAGTTGTGCATATATATTAGGAAGCATATCCTGCACTTGTAGTCCGTTGCTGATGGCAATCAACAGCAAAAAAATGCATACAATGGAAGATGCCAGCAACGGACTACAAGTACCACAATAACCATCCTACATAAAGTAAAATGTGGATGTGGAGAACAATCAAGAAACATAACCATAGCAAAGACAGGTGCACTCTGCGGTAATACTAAACCAATTTAAATGTGCCTGTTTTTCATCTACAGGCTACATTTAGGTGCACCTGTTAGGCCCTGGGCCATATCAGCCAGTCTCGGGTGGGGCTCACAGGCACCTCCCATTACAATCATGGTTACATGCTGGAGGTTACTGGGAAGCTGTTGTTTGTGAGTCAGGCCTTATGCTCATAATTTGCCCACTGGCCCCTGGTATCGCCCCATATGGCACTAGGTAGGTGAGTGGTAGGGTACTAACCTCTCAATTTTAACACCAGTGTGAGGGTTTAGTATTACCGCAGAGTGCACCTGTCTTTACTACTGTTAAGTTTACAGAAACACCCTATATGTGGTCAGTAAATTGCTGTATGGGCACACGGCAGGGCACAGAAGAGAAGGAGCGCCATATGGATTTTGGACAGCAGATTTCACTGGGATAATTTTAAGTTGCCATGTCGCATTTTAAGACTCCCTGATGCACACCTACAGTAGAAGCTCCCAAAAAGTGACCCGATTTTGGAAACTATAGGATAAGGTGACAGTTTTATTGGTACTATTTTGGGGTACATATAGTTTTTATTGCTCAATATTATACTTTTTATGAAGCAAAGTAACCACAAAATGGCTGTTGTGGCACCTTTTTATTTTGTTTTTTTAAGGAGTTTGCCTGACAGGATAGATCATATGTTGTTTTTATAGAGCAGGTTTATACGGATGAGACAATACCAAATATGTGTATTTTAATTTTTTCCTTTCAGTTTTACATAATAAAGCATTTCTGAAATAAAAATCTTGTTGTTGTGTCTTCATTTTCTAAAAACTACATTTCTTTTTTTTTCTGCCGATCATCTTGTGTAATGGCTCGATTTTGGCAGGAAGAGCTGAGCGTTTTATTGGTACCATTTTGGGATACATATGTTTATTTGATCATTCAATATTAAACTTTTTTGGGGCAAGGTGACCAAAAGTGGCACAGTTTTTAGTTATTTTATAACAGTGTTCTCTTTAGGGGGTAGATCATGTGATATTTTTATAGACTAAGTTGTAATGGATGCGGCAATACCTTATATGTCTACTTTTTAAAAAATGTATTTCAGCTTTGCACAATGAAAGCATTTTTGCAAAAAAAATCATCATGTTTTAGTGTCTTAATTTTCTGAAATCCATATATTTTTTTTTGTTGGGCAATTGTCCAATATAGAGGCTAATTTTTTACGAGGTGAGGTGATTTGATTGGTACTATTTTGGGGTACATATGTCTTTTGATCTCTTAGTATTACACTTTTTGTGATGTAAGATGACAAAAAATTGCATTTTTCCGGAGTTCATCTGAAGAGGTAGATCATATGACATTTTTATAGAGACAGTCGTCATGGACGTGGCGATACCTAATATATCTGTTTTTATTTAAATAAAAATTTATTATACATTATTTTAAGGTGAAAAGAGGCTTTTTTTACTTGAAACTTTATTTTTTTATTATTAAAAACACTTTTTTACTTTTTATTTTTGTCCCACTTTTCAGGGTTTGATCCCTGTTTCAATGCAGGACAATGCATGCTGTACTTTGTTGCATTGAACTGTCAGCGTCTTGTAATGTAAAATGCTGACAGTTGCCTATGAGACCCAGCCCGCGGGCTGGATCTTCTGAGCTTCTGTAACTGGCAGAATCCAATGCCTTGGCTCCCTGTCACCACAGCAAGAGGGGCTGTTGGAGTCAGAGGAGCCTCCTCTTGTAAAACCTGCAATTGCTGTGGTCAGCTGCGATACAGCAATGCTTTAACCCACATTTTTACAAGGGGTAATAGGAAAAAGGACCTCACAATTTGTTACTCATTTTCCACTTACTATGGCAACACCCAATATCTGGTTATAAACTGCTGTATGGGTCAACCACAGGGCTCAGAAGGGAAGGAGCGCCTTTTGGCTTATGGAAGTCAGATTTTGCTGATTTGAAGAGACCCTGAAATAACCCTACACTGGAAACCCCAAAGAAGTGACCCTATATTGGACACTACACCCCTCAAGAAATGTCTCTAGGGATACGATCAGTTTTTGACCCCACAGATTTTATGTAGGATTTAGTGGAAAGCAGAAGTGGAAAATTTGATGCAGAGAATGAAAGTGGAGAAAAGTACCTCAATTTTTATTAGGCTATTTCTCCTTAGTTCGGACATATCCCACAATGACCCTCATTTCTGCTTGGATACATGGCAGGGCCTGGAAGTGAAGAGGAGAAGCCTTAGGTTTTAGGGCCCAATTTTTTTCATTACTGGTTCAGTACAACCCCATTTAATGCTTGAATGCGTTCTGAAGCCTCAGAATTGTGGAAAACCCCAGAATTTACCACATTTTGAAAACTACACCCATCAAATAATTAGAGATTCCCGAACTATTCCCGGCAAACATTGCTTGTTCGCGTTCGCTGCGGCGAGCGAACATATGCGATGTTCGGTCCGCCCCTATACATCATCATTGAGCAAACTTTGATCCTGTACCTCACAGTCAGCAGACACATTCAGCCAATAAGCATACCCTCCCTCCCACCTCCTATCAAAAAGCAAGGACAGCATCCATCTTAGATTCATTCTGAAGCTGCAGTGTTAGTTAGAGCAGGAAGAGTGTTGCTGCTGCTGAATTAATATAGGACATGTCTCAAGATACAAAAAGAGACTATAATGTATCTTTTCCTCCATTCTCCATACTTCTGCAGGTTCATTAGTGGGTTCTAGGAATGCGTTAGCTACTAGTGTTCTGTGTCCACTCCAGTCCTCAAAGACTCATCAGCTATAAGGACAGCGTCCCTACAGCACCCAAAAAGCCCTTTTCCTTGGAGTTCAGGTCCAGCTCCAGTTCCTTGGAGATAAAAAGTCAGTTAATTTTTACCCTTTAATATAATTTCAGTTGCCTGCCAGTGTGTGTCAGGCCCACACGACTGTACTGTGCCCACTGCCCACCACTCATATCGGGTAACACAGTACCTTGCAGATAAAAAAGTCATTTAATTTTTACCCTTTAATATAATTTCAGTTGCCTGCCAGTGTGTGTCAGGCCCACACAGACTGTACTGTGCCCACTGCCAGTGCCCACCACTCATATCGGGTGGCACTGTACCTTGCATGCATAGTACCACTAATTAAAAAAAAATGACAGGCAGAGACAGGCCACCCCGTAGAAGGATTTCCTTGGCCTTAGAATAATGCCCAGTGTTCAGAGGCCACATACCCTGAACTTGAAAAATTCTGAGGACATAGTTCACTGGCTTACACAGGACACCCAATCTTCTACAGCTTCCGCTCGGAACCTTGATGCACCATCCTCCTCCAGCTCAGCTCGGGCACCTCTCAAGTTACCACTCGCCCGCCGCCACTACCAACACTAGCACCACAGCCAGGGCCGGGCCGACACAGAGGCTGGGGAGGCTCCAGCCTCTGGGCGCTCCAGCCTCAGGGCGCAGCAGGGGCCGGAGACCGGTCACCGCCGAGTCAAACACTTTAAGTCCCCAGGCGGCAGGCCAGACTAGTGGCGAGCCGGCGGCAGGCGAGCTTGCTGCCGCTTGAGGTTGTGATGTGACAGTGCGCAGAGACATGCATCACAGCTGGTGATTCACAAGACCCAGGAGGGAGCCGGCGGCAGGCAGGAGAACGGTGGGCGGGCCCAGAGCGTGAGCGACCATGATGCGTCACGCTGATGTCACGCTGCGCCAGGCAGAGCCCGCCCACTGACTGAATTCTTCTCCCGACTCCTCGCCTGCTGCCTTCTCCAAGTTCTCCCGCCTCAGCTCAGGCAGTCTGCCCACTGTGCCCAGCTGTCCTGGTGTAGACTGTAGTCTCAGAGGAGACTCAGTCTGTTGTACAGTGAGTACCTACACCACTTGTCTTGCTCCAGTAATAAAGTGCCCTGCCTCTGTAAAACTTGTAAGTAGTAGGCGGCGCCAAAATCTCAGGGAGGGAGACAGTTTGAAAAATAAAATGTGATTTTACAGTGCTTGCTGGGAAGGGCGCACTTAGGAAGCTCAGCCTCTGTTGGTGGTTGACCTTGTCCCAGCCCTGACCACAGCCACTTCATTCGATCTGTCAGAGGATTTATTTACACATCAGTTGGAAGAAATGAGTGAT
>JAKVIS010004438.1:0-14210 GCA_033119425.1 Bufotes viridis
CACTTTGCCACAATAGCGCCAACTGACAGACCTGTTGAAGGGCGCGAAAGTCTGGGAAGGTTAACTGGAGTGAGAAGGCGGAGGAGGCTTTCTCCGCGCTGAAGTCGGCCCTGTGTGGGTCCCTGGTTTTGGTGACACCCGACTTCAACAGGGAGTTCGCCGATGTGACCGACGCCGAGGTAGGCTCCGGTGCTGTACTGTCTCAGGAGGTCAACGGGAAGAACATCCTGCTGTCTTCCCTGAGCCGTAAGCTCAGTCCCGCCGAGACCAGGTATAGCATAGTGAGAGGGAGTGCCTGGCTATCAAGTGGGCACTCGAATCTCTCCGCTACTACCTGTTAGGGAGGAGGTTGCCTGGTGACCGACCATTCTCTCAAGTGGATGAGCCAGGCCAAGGAGAGGAATGCTCGGGTCACCAGGTGGTTCCTATCCCTGCAGAACTTCAAGTTCTCCGTGGAACATAGGGCAGGCCGCTTGCAGGGTAATGCAGATGCCCTTTCCCGGCCCACTGCCTCACATGTGTCCACCCCTCTAGGGCTGAACAAAGGGGGGTATGTGGTAAGGTGCAGGGTGCCGTCGTGGATGGCAGGTATGTGTCACCGAGGTTCATAGCCTCGGTGAGGTAAGAGCCGTATTTTGTTGATGTCAGCAGCAGCTAGTGCTACTGACATAGTTGTAAATAGCATGGCTGCAAAGTCGATCCGGCCGGCCTCTACCGGGAGCAGCTAAAGTGTAGGGTGGGTGGCTGCTCCTCACGCATCCAGTCCTGGTTTTGGGTTGGTATAAACACAGCCAGCAGCTGTGTCTGGGGCTGTGATTGTCCTGGAGCGCTGCTAGTCCTGTGGAGCTCTCTGGCTGGAAGCAAAAACCCAGCAAGGAGACGTGCAGTCGACCTGGAAGCCTGAAGGAGGATTATCCCACGGCTGGGTCGACCGCCAGGTGCGAACGCGCACCTAACATCTCTTCACAGGTGATTGAACCTGGTTTTGACTCTTTGGTTTTGCCTTTTTCTGTTTGCTGCATGTGAATGAACACCAAGAGACTGTTTACCATTCTGCTTGTGCAAGTGTGAATAAAACACTGTTTATTGCACGTACTGGACTCCTTGTTTTGCCTCTGTACTGCACCCGCACCGTTATCTACCAGGCAACTCCTGCAATATGTGTGTGTGTGTATGTATTTATGTATGTATGTATGTGTGTATGTATGTATGTTCGATCACCAAAACAACGCAACCATCGATTCTCAATCAACGAACTGCTGGTACATCACCTCTAAGCTACCTGAAAGAAATCATGTGGGTCTCAGCTCTCTAGGACGTACCGTTCCTGAGATATTCCCCAAAAATGACCTGCATTAGCCAATACAAGCCTGCAAGTCTTTCTCTTGATATCCCAACTGCCATACACACGGTCACATGTCCCTTGGCTGCAATGAGAAGCTTGCAGGCCCTTAGTCTCCACATACACACAGTTTTTACTCCAGATTTCATAACAACCCAGCCATTTTTCTTCACTGCTGTAGGTCAGCTTTAGGCTAGGGGCTAGACGATGACATTTGTCGCATGACAGTAAGTTGCACGTACACATAGGCACAGCTACACTGCTACATGAGCCGCGGACAGTGATGTCACACCAATGTCGCCAACAATTTTTATAATGATAGTCTATAGGTTGCACTGCGACATGTGACATGTCGCACTCGCGACGTGACAGTCGGAAAATCGATCTTGGGTGGAGTTTCGCAACTGTCGTGGTCGGAGTCGCAGTATGTCACATGTCGCAGTGCTACACCATAGACTACCATTATAAAAATTGTTGAGACAAAATGTCGCACGACACATGTGTGTAGCCCTAGCATTAAAGGGGCAGGGCCCTGTGGAGGTCACTGTTGAAGGGGCGGGCACTGTGGAGGTCACTGTTAAGGCAGCAGGGTACTGTGAGGTCACTGTTAAGGCAGCGGGGTACTGTGGAGGTCACTGTTAAGGGGGCAGGCCCCTGAGAAGGTCACTGTCAAGGGAGTGGGGTTCTGTAAAACTCACTGTTAAAGGGGCAGGCTGCTGTGAAGGTCAAAGTTAAGGGATGGATGCTGTGGAGGTCCTTTTAAAGTGGGCGACTGCGGTAGTTCACTGTTAAAGGGAGGGGTGCTGTAGAGGTCACTGTTATGTGAGGATACTGTCGATATCTTTTAAAGACACACACAAACATTAAATGAAACAGATGAAATATATCCGTGCCAAGCCGGGTCCTTCTGCTGAGTTGTCTATAATGAAAACCGTAAAGCTTTAAGGGAGTCTGTCACCAGACTTCTTAAAGAGGTTGTCCCATTAAGACAACTCATACCAAGATTGAGGATGTGTCTGATTGGCGGAGGGTCCGACTGCCAAGCTCCCGCCGACCACGGTGAACGTGGGGCACCATTGCTACCTTTGTTTCAGTGACAGCAGTGTCGCGCTGGGGCTGCTGAGCTTGTACTAGGATGGTGGGGGTGGAAATGCAAGTTTGTCCACCATTCTAATAAAATAGGGAGCACGGTCCCCATTCTAGTGATCGTGGCTAAGGCCCCAGAGGTCCTAATTACCACTTCCATCCTGCACTTATCCCCTTCCTGTGTCTTAATGTGACAACCCTTGTAAAGCATTCACAAATTGTGTACGGCTAATGAAGGGTTAATGTTTAATTCACTTTTATTTGGTATTATGCCCTGGCCTATTTTGAATTGATTAGTAGACGCTGGCGGTCGCACCTTGGTATCTTGTCCTATACCCATCATGGACAACACAAAGCGCTGGCCCTTGTTCGTCAATTCCCGTGTTTCATAGGTTGGGTTTAGGGTGGTAAAGCAGGACACCCAGCTTTCCTGTGATACCGGCACCGTCCAGATTCGATGGGCACTGCGCAGCAGCTGGCTGATGGATGTCATCGTTTCATGGCAGGTTTCATCTTAGAGGACGGCGACTCTGGATACCGAGTGTTGTGGTATCCGCCGTGTGCATCGCAGAGAACGACATTGATGATGTCTGACAATGGGTAATGTTTGTGACTATGGCTCCTGATAATCTACCCTTTGCTTTAGTGATGTGACGCCTGTGGCTCGGCCAGACAGAGCCAAATCTGTATGTACGCTTACCTGCCGCAGTGCTGCACAAGAAAATTTATATCTGCCCAAGCAAAACTCTTCTCCATCTCTGAAATAAGAAGTTCATGGGGTTCCCATCCAGCTTTCCTAGGGTCCTGAGCTGCACCGGATCAGATCAGGGAGCGGTATTTACTAGATAATTAGAACATGGGCACAATTCGAAAATGGGTGGGTAACGTGGTTAGGGGGACACCATTATTGAAATGATATAACCAAACAATGAGTAGAACGTAGAATTTATAAGAAGTTCCACAACTTTCAATGCACTTTGGGTTTGGGGTTACATTAAAAAAGTGTGATTTGATAGTGTGAATGGAAGCAAAGGCTACCAAATTTTAGCTCTTCCATGGGCGTTTAAAAGTCGCAAAACGTAGTAACATTTTTAAGCCACTTTCAGCATAGGGGGTCATAAGAAATTATTCGTGCTTTAACACTCCTTCCTATCCTTAAAGGGGTTTTGCCTTCAGATACCGGGGGCATATCGCAGATATGCCCCTCATTGTCTGATAGTTATGGTCCTTACTGCTGGGTCCCACTCTACAATTAGAACGGGAGCGGGAAATGAACGGAGGGCGCACGCGCATGCACAGCAATTCTCTATCTATTTTCAAGGGTCCATGAAGATATTTTGCTTTCCCTAGATAGAAATGAACGTGAGTATACGCGTATGCGCGGTGAGCTCCACACTTATGGGAGGCAGGGCTGGTGGTGGATGAATTTCGGAAATTCAAACAGCCATGCGCCCCGCTCTGCTCTGGGTGGGGTATGGTCTCACTATCAGATACAATGGGGCATATTCAGCATATGCCCTATTGTCTAAGATGGAATTTCAAGATCCCCGCTGCTGTCGTAGAATAGAACATTTATGCTTGCAAAGGTAAAGAGAGCTGACTTTCTAGTCTACAGCTGAGAGTTTGCTGGCAATTATATCTGAGAAATCTCAGAGAGCTATAGATATCACACCGTCCCTTGCTTACAGGATCAGTGCAGACTGATTACAGTATTTGCAGAGACTGCTCCGATACTAAAATGGTTTAAACTCTCTTGCAGTGCCTTTATGCCATTGGATTTGAATGATGCAGTACTTTCCATTCATTTCTATGGAAATCCAACTCATGCCTAACAGGAGGAGGCACCAGGACTTATGGGGATCTGTAGTTGGGACTCTATATCATAATAGGAAACTAAATGATTTCATGTAGTATGACTGAGCTTGAAGTGGTATACCATCGGGTTGTCCAAAGGCTTCACCCCACCCATCGAAACTCCACAGAGGGGAGAACATCCCTCCATGCTTCATCCCCACTGACCAGATTAATAACAGCTATGATCAGTATTATAGGTTGGGCTTACTGTCTGTTGTGTCTGGAGGAAGGCTGAAATCCACCTCCCTATCTTATTAGAGGCACAGGTTGCTGGCCTTTCCTCCTCCTTCATGCTTGCACTGCAGCCTCGGCTTCTTCAGATTGTCCACACCCTGAGCAAGCACAAGCTCAGCAAGAAAGTGGTGCAGAGAGAAACAATTTCCACACAGAAAGTGCAGAAAATCCAAAACCAGTGAGAAAAAAAGAGATTGGCAGGAAATTGCTGAGGAGAAGATACAATAAGGGGAGGCCCAGCAGAAAAGGCTTCGAACGGCATAATGGTAGTGTATTTAAAGGGGATAACCTAATAAAATATTCTACAGTTTTCAAATTAGCCCCTGGATGTGAATACCTTTGTAATTGCATGGTACCCTGAGCCATTCAACAAAATCTATCTGTATAGCGCCACCTGCTGTTTTTTTTGTTTTTTTCTTATTTCTTTTGACCCCGCTCACTGACATACGCACATGTTCAGTTTCATCCTTCAGCTGTCTCCTGAGCTGTGATAGGCAGGGCTGAGACACGCCCTGAGCTGCAGCAGAAAAGACACGCCTAGAGCTGTCAGCTTGATGAGCAACTTAAAGAACAATAAACAAGAGACTTGGACTATGAGGCAGGGTTGGTTCTAGGTTTGTTATGTACCATATGATGTCTGATTTTCATTGTTTACTTTATTCATGTGGATAACTTTAGCCATATCTTCTGATCTGAATAGAGGAGCATGATACTGTTATATTGAGGCAGCGGTGTGAAGGTCTGGAGCGTATACCAGCAGTGAACACAGATAAGTAATGAAGAGGGTGGGGAGGAGGGATTACAGCTGCAGTTTTCTTCTTTCTGTAGGCTGCATGCTCCGAGAGGGAGAGGAGGTAGAAATAGCTGCTGAGAGCACAATGAAGAGCCTCTGCTAAGTAACAATAACTAAGTAAATGAGCAGTTATGCACCGAGGGTGGGTCTGTTACCTGTGCCACTCAGCTTTTCTGCTTCCTCTACCAGCCCTCTCCTCTAAATAATGATTGACAGGATCAGGTTCCTATCTGGGTCATCTTGCCGCCTCCGTGAATCAAACGTGTGAGGCTCGTGAGGAAGCAGGAGGTATTAAGGTGCACACAGTGACTTTGACAAATCACATAAATAGGTACAAATACTCCCACGATGTTGATAGTGAATATGCGGATGTACATGGCTACATTTATAAAGTCACAGAAATAATGCAGACTATAGTAATAGATAAACATAATATTATTATGGACTACCTCACTCTAATGATAAATCTGAGACTCTTAGCCGCCAACACATTTTGATCAAAACATCTGTGCCCATCACCCATGCCTATCAAGGTCTCAGTTCAGGCAGGTCCTACGCTAAAGCTACTCTTATGCCATATGCGCTTATTCAGAGCAGACCCTGCACATAGTGTGTTACTCCTAGTTACCTCTGTGTCCACAGCAGTCAATGTGCAGGATGTCTTGTACCTATTTTCCATTTGTTTAGCTGGGCTGCTTGCCCATGAGAAGCAATTCTGGGAGCAGCATTCATGCACTTTTGCCCGACTCATCTAATAGGCGACCTTTGATTAGGGTGTGGTATATATAGCTGTGTGCGCTCCTCCCTCATTGCTGCTGATGCACATAGATGTAACCTAGAGCAACACACTATATGCGCAGGGTCTGCACTCCTGAATATAAAATTTGCTAACGTATAGCGGTTTAGCGAGTGAGACTTGGCCCACCTCATGCACTTAACTGCTCATTTGCATAATCACTAAAAGTACTTTTTTCCAGAATGAAGCAAGAAGAGATCACTATGAAAGCAGCATCTTTAAACTATAGGGGTGAAGGTCCCAGCAGCGTTTCCATTTCATCCATCCTCAGGACACGGTATCAAAGTTGAAAGTATGGCGTGAACAGGAAGCCATCGCAGGCCAGCTGCAGTAGTTGTCTCGCTGTCACAGTTAGACGACTACTATTACTGATTAGGCTCACTACATCTACTTGCACCATGAAGTCCTTCTAGCTGTAAACGCCATCATGTAGTGGTCTGAACTGGATAGAGAAGAAAAGGATGAGTAAAACACAGGTGACATCACCTGTGAGTCCAAATCTTCCATTAAAGGGAGTTCACCCCAAAACTCATTCTTTCACTGACACACATCTTTTCTCTGCAAAACTGCCCTACATTAAAAGCTTCTACTTTGCTGTACCCTCCTACAGATCTTCTGTGAAAATCACTTTAATTGCAGATGTCAATCACAGTTGAGGGTGCCCCAGGGGCGGCGCTAAGCAACAGCCGGTGCCTAGGCCGCGCCATCTCATAACTTTCACTTCCCTCACCAGACGGCCCGCCCCAGCATGCCTTCAGCTTGTCCTCCTCCAGTGGCCTAATCCTGCCTGGGCGCCACGAGGATGTCCACTGCACACTGGATACCCCGATATGCTTCCGGTTGTAATGGGGAAAACCAGTGCGAATGGGAACAGAGTAGAATAGAATTGTCTTCATGATTAGGATGAGCGACCTGACTTCGATGACACCCAAAGTCGACCAAAAGATAAATCCTTGTTTGGGTCACTGTACTGAGCCAGCGCCTGTACAGCATTAGGAATGTATTGGCCCGATGAGCTGAACTATTACTCACGAGACTTGCATAATAACTTCTTCTGTGTGAAATTGATTTATACCAAAAACATTTCCGAACTCGGGTTCCTGGGTCCCATGATACACTATACCGAACTCATTTGGTGCCTGTTCACAATGGGAGATGGGCAGGAATTGTCTACACAGAGCCGGCCAACGCCCATGGACGTGCTGCAGAGCCAGGGATCCTAGTGGATCTTTTTCCTAATGTTTTATATTTTTTTAATTGAATTGAATCTCGCATTTTACACATTTTACGGTACTATCCTCACATACAAGATACAACCCGTCATCTGCTGGACAGGCGCAAGGGGGTTAAGAGACCAAGTGCCAGCTCAACAATGCTCTGCTTGCTCTAGTGGCCTGGAGGCTTGGTCCGCTGGGACAATCCTCGCTGCTCTGTAGTTATTTGTCTTTTTTGTTTTGTGCAGCAGAGGTGGTATCACTTGGTACTGTTGAGTGTTAACCGGGCAGGACACACACAACAGCACATCTTTACTGGGAGAGGATATGACAAGCCTTCCTAACTGGGGTGAGTACTGCGAAATACAACAGCAAACAACACAATCATATTAATAATTATTATAACAGCTGTATGTATGTATTATTAGTAGTATGTATTACTATAATCATTATTATTGTTATATTATGTTTATTATGATTATTGTTATGTATTATTAATACATATATTAATATTACAGTATTATTAATATGATTTGTTATTATTATATTACTATGCTATTGTTTTATTATTTATTATACTATTATATATTATTATCATCTATATTATCATTATTATTATTATATATTGTTATTATTATTATATTATATTATTTATATATTATTATTATTATTATTATTATATTATATATATATTATTATTAGTATTATATTATTATTTTATATTATTATTATTATTATTATTATTATTATATTATTATTATTATTATTATTATGTTATTTTATTAATACATTATCACTATTATTTTATTATTACATTATTCTATTATATTACAGTTATTATTATTGTTATTATCATGTTTGTCCACAGGACAGTGTTCATTTCCATACACTATTATCAAAATGTGACGTTCATGTTTTGATTATGACTTATTATTATACATTGTAGTATTTTTATACTTTTATGTAATATTTCTTTTTATATTATTAGCTTATTATTATAATTTTCTTCACTGATATAATCTTTTTAGTCATTATTTCGCAATTATTACTATTATTATTATATGGCTTTTCTGCAGTTCGATGCTCCGAGATCTGCTGCAGGTCTCTGTATCTGAATGAACTTACTGGAAATCCCTTTATTATAATGGATGATGACGCTTTATAATTCATTTACAGAGAACCTGTCAGCAATTGGCAATTTTAACGCCCGCCACTGGCTTGCTCTGTCACTGATTAGTTTTCCTAGCATGTCCCTATATCTAACACTGCTGTCTGCGACTAGGGTGGTTTGCTGCCATATAAAAACAGTTACAATGTGTAAATTACCAGTAAGGAGTCATGGAGGCGAAAGGCGTCTGAGGAGCCAAGCTGGGGCGGTCCCTCAGCATACCCTCCTGCTCCTGACTGATATCCTAGTATTGATAAGGATCATTGGCCAGCGCTATCCAGCGCATGCACAGTGCACTGACAAAGCTGTACATTGCACTTCATTGTGCCAGTTACTACCAAGGCTGGCTGCAATGATGTATCCCACCTCTAGGACGCCAATCTGAGCCAGGAAGGGTGTGCTTAGGGTATGAAGGTGTGACTCTTCATGAAGCAGCACACTTCAGACTCCTTACTGTATTTTGGATGGTGTGACATTAAGTCTTTTAGATACTTTACCATATAAGGGTATGGGACATGCCCGAAATAAATCGTCGACGTTATAAGATTGTGATGGCGCGTTAAGGGCACAATTGGGTTCTGACATTTTCTCCTTTCTACAACTTATGGAGTGAGAAAATGTGAAATTTTTGTACCATAAGTATAACATTACTTCTAAAGGCATCGCATGGGTAGAGGGTCATTCTAGACTCCATTTTCGCCAGCGATAACTGGTATTAAATATTCTCAGCAGAAAGCTTTCGATCACCGATAAGGCAGTGACTTGGAAAACGGCGGAGCGATTTCATCATGCACTCAGTGATATTTTTTGGGATCACCGGGTCCAGCTTCAGGAGGTTCCACCTATATCTGTAGAATGGATAGAGTACACGTGCCTGTATAGCCCGAGACAGGATGCCGCTCATTCCCAGGAGACTCCACCGCTTCCAGCAACTGTGTCTGTCTGCAACGCGCCTCAAGATCCTGCAGATATTTTGGGATTTTGAAGCATTGCATCTTAAAGGAAAGGTCATACCTAAATATAATGGGGCCATCATGTGACAAAATACCAAAGACGGTGCTAATGAAATAGTATTTATAGCATTAATTCCTTTAAAAGTACCAAGTGCTATGACAGCAGACACTGATACTAAGTTGTTTGGCAGTATTATTTATGATTGTAAGGACATGCTATCTGATTACATTGCTCTGTTACCCAGATAAATTTGTATGACATGCCAATTCTTTGTGTTAAGCTATGCCTCTCTAACCCAGCCCACTTCTCTCTCCCATACACGACTCCATCCTGCACACCTCCTTTGTGCCCTGGCTACAGTATGACACCCTCCCTCGTATTCGTAGTTATGCCCCTTTAGTCCTCAAACACAGTGAGATTTGTTGTTTTTTTGCCTTCCCACAGAACTGATTCCCTTTACAAAACAATACCCTAGTGTTTCCTCACAATAGTAATGCCCTTAGTGCCTCTTCACACACAGTAATGCCCCTTAATGTCACCTCAGTGATGCCCTTTAGTGCCCTCACAATAGTGATGTCCCCATAGTGCCATGGGGCGAGGAAGCCTCAAAAATCTGGGGGACAGCACTTTGGGGCCCTGTGTCTCAACACCTCAAGCCACACCCATATATCTCACCCATACCTTAAATTCGTGACGCCTCCTTGATGTAGACTCTTCTTTCCTCATCTTCTCCTTTCAGACCAGACCACCATTTTTTCTGCAGTTTTTCGTCTCTGCAGTTTAAGAAAAAAATATCTTAGTTTACCACTTCTTCCATCATCCTCCCATCTTCTGGACAAAACATCCACTACCTCAAAAACTGTGCCGCTGTGGTTCCCAATAGTGCCCACAATAAGTGCCTCTCCCCCATCATCAGTGCCAGTAACAACTGCCAAACCTCCCCATGTGCCAGTACCAAGTTCAACTGCCAAACCTCCCATGTGCCAGTATCATGCGCCAACCCCGCCTCATTTGCCAGTATCAAGTTCCGAACCACCCCCATGTGCCAGTATCATGCCAAAATCTCTTCCACCACCACCCCATATTAGTGCCAAAATCTCTTCCTCCACCCCCCCAGTATCAAGTGCCAAAATCTCTTCCTTCACCCCCCCAGTATCAAGTGCCAAAATCTCTTCCTCCACACACCCCCGTATCAAGTGCCAAAATCATTTCCTCCACCCCCAGTGTCAAGTGCCAAAATCCTTCCACTCCTCAAATCATGCCAAAATCTCTTCCACCTAACCCCACCATCAAGTGCCAAAATCTCTTCCACCTCCCACCCCCTCAAATCAAATTGCCAAAATCTCTTCCACCCCCCATCAGTGCCAAAATCTCTTCCACCCCTCCCTCTCAAATCTCTTCCACCGCCCCCCATCAAGTGCCAAAATCTCTTCCACCCCCCGTATTAAGTGCCAAAATCTCTTCTCTTCTTCCATCCACCCCCTCCCTCCTGTATGTGGCAGTGGGTTCAGTTTGAAAAAAAAAAACTTTACCTACCTCCATCCGTCACAGCGATGTGATGCAGGCCTCTTCCGGCCTGTGTCTCCGCTGGCTGTACAGCTACAGACGGCGCGATGGCGTCATCGCGCCGCCTGTAGCAACATCTGATAGGCTGAAGGCCTATTGCCGGCAGCCTATCAGGAGGAGCAGGGAAGGGAGACAGCGACAGCCATCTGTACGCTGTCCTGGGGACGGCGATACAGATGACTATGGAGATGAGCGGCTTCCACAATGGAAGCGCTCATCTCCTGCAGTGCCCGCCACCGCCGGCAGAACATTGCCCTGCTGCCGCTGGGGGATTTTAGCATAACTGTCACAGTATTGTGCCCGCTTGTGGCGGAGCTCACAGGGTGAATGGTGGTGCTGGGAGATGCTGGCTCTCTGCTTCAGCATTGTATTGTATTCTGAGGCTTGAGGACAGAGATAGTGCTGGAATCGGGACATAAAGCAGCCATCTTGGGGACAGCTGCCGAAATCTGGGACTGTCCCACTTGTGGCACTGCAATTTGGGGAACCATACTGTGCAATTTGTTGTCAGCGCCTGGTGTTAGTGGCGCTGTCGAGAGCAATGTTTTTGCATCATACAGTGATTTATGATTGAATTAAAAAAGCAGGCACCACTGTACAAAACGGGCGATAACCACATACAAAATCTGTAAAAAGCAAAATGTGTATAACAAAGCACACCACAAAAATAGCACAGGTTTTATCGGTACCACTGAAGGCGTGACTCAACAACTAAAATACGATAACTTGTATTTTACGTGTTTTTAAAGTCATTTGTTTGTGTCATGTCTTTTGTGGTACCGATAATATTTTTAGTCATATAATTTTCGTGGTGTGCTCTATTATACTCATGTGCTTTTATTTTGCTTTCTTGATACAGTGATTAAGGCCTCATGCACACCGCCGTTTCCGGCCGTAGGCCAATCCGGGAAGGTCAGTGCGGAATGGATGCACGGAACCCCCACGGAAGGACCACAGAGTGCCTCTGCACCGCAAAAAAGTAGTACATTTACTACTTTCTTCCGTCGGATGCATGCGACAGCCCTACGGTCCGGTGCCCGTGCATTGCGGACCACAATTTGCGGCCTGCAGACGTATGCAGAGAGGCCTTATGAGCAGAAGGAGGAAGGGGAATCCACTGCTTCCCCTGGTGGTTGTTTGAGAAACTGCATTCATGATCCTTACATGAGGGCTGCAGTGGTCACTCATGGGAGAAAACCTACCTTTAAAAATTATGTTTTTTTAAGACATAATCATCCAATAATGGGTATATTAATTATAAAATGTAACTTCTAATATAACCAATAAAATTTACCAATAATATTATCAATATAGGCGAATGTCCCCCAATGTGAAACTAGTACATCCGAGTGTCACAAAACACACTTACAATGTGCCTTTTGTATCTAATAATCAATCCTGAGTGACAAAATATAAGATAAAATAAGCAGCCTTACCAGATCCTTGAAGAAAAGGATATCAGATAAGGTACCGACAATGGGGCGTGAAGTGGTCCTGGCGGGTGGATAGAGAATAGCGCTTAGTGCAGGTGCTTCCATAGGTAGCAGTAGGGGCAGTCAGACTGTCCCGAAAAACCCTGATGATAGGGGATAAAGCACCCGCCCCGTCAATGTTTTTAGGAACAGTCTGACTGCGCCTACTGCCCACCTATCCAGTAAAGCTATTTATTTTATCTTATATTTCTTCGATCAGGATTGATTCACATACACAAGAGGCACATTGTAAGTGTTTGTTGTGACACCGGATGTACTAGCGTCACATTGGGAGACATTCGCCTATATTGAAATAGGCACTACCCTGTATCAGGGATTTTATGTAGAGCCTCTGTCAACATGATTAAACAAACCTATTAAACAAGGCATACTGCCTGGTATGGTTGATTATTCTAAAAATTATACATTTCTTTTGTCTGTATGTTAAACAGGTGCAGAGTATATGTGATTTTATTAACGTAAGCAAATGAGCAATTGGAGCACCAGGAGGTGGGGCTGAATCCTTGGAGCACTGCTTTTGTAACACCCCTGAGCTCTGCACGCTCCTTCCTTCCCTTGATTGATAGGGCTAGGACAGAATGCTAAGGGCAGAGCTGTGCCTAGCATGTACATATAATATATACTACTTACTATAGCCTTACTATATTCATAATAGAGGGTTTCTATACTTAAAAGATAATACGTATTTCTGGCTTATTCACAGGCACAATATATGATCATAAAGACACCAACATGTATTAGCTTTCTAAGTGTAGAAAACCATTCTTCTGTAAATAATGCTGTAGCTTGAAGGTAAGTGGTCTTGCATATAGCTGTCCTAGGTCCAAAACCCAGGAATTCTTTTTTTTTGTCCCTTATTTAACCCATACGCAAGGAATTTGGTTTATTATATTGAGAATAGAGGTTTTCTCTGCTTCTAAGTGAATACATATAGCTGCTCCCTCTGGCGCAGTGAGGGAAGGGCGGCTTGCCGGCTGCCGCCTTCCTCACTGCACCTACCACAAATACCCCATCACAGTGCAGGCGCAAGATTTCCCGGCAGACGGGGCCGGCAGGAGGAGACCAACTCTGGCCTGGCCCTGTCAATCAAGTGTAGAAGGGCGTGACATGAGGTAGGAGAACGGAGCCTCTAGGAGCAGGGCAAAGCCCCCTGCTCCTAGAGGCTAATTTGCACATAATAAAAGTTATAATTGCACAAAAACGAGGGCACACTGAAAAAAAGAATAGCAGAGTTAAGTTCAGGTGACATTTGCACATGTATAATGTCAGCCTGTTTAAAAGCACAAATTGTGGTGACAGAAACCCTTTAAAGGGAGTGTTCCCCTGCCTGTAGTTGACTGAATCACGCACACTACTGGCAAACTTCCGTCAAGCTGTTCTAGCGGAAAACAGCCTGCTGGAGCCATCTGGATCCAACATTGCTGGATGTTATTCCCGCTGGCCCCATTGACTATGCAGCCGGATCAGCGCTGGACCCCATTATAGTCAATGGGGCTGGCGGGCATTCCATGGCATCTGGCAGTGCCGGAACCTTGTAGCTCCGGCAGGCTGCCTGCGTACACATTCATATCTGCCTGTACCTGAATCGGGTGCAGAAAGCTGGTGTAATTTATGGAAGGGACTGGTGGTCACTGGACTCTGCTGGCTGGCTGGACTGGATACCTGACTACTCTCTATGACTCTCTCCCAGTGGCGCACGTGGAAGGAAGA